>CADDXX010000123.1:725180-813483 GCA_902810485.1 Alauda arvensis | reverse complement strand
ATTGAAAGACATACTTGCATTCATTTAACAGCCTTTAAAAATATTTGTAGTATGATACTAATAAAAGCATCTTCCAGTGGGGTCCAAATATTCTGAAATTAGCCAGATTTTTCTTATAGCATTCTGCAAAATATATGCTAGTGTACTAAATCAAGYTTAATTCCCCAGTCATTGTTAAACCAGCTTATAAAGTCCACATGAAAATAGTCTGCCTACTTAGCAGTGAGGAATTCTGATGGTGATTTAGTTGAGGGGTTGTAATCTACCTGCTCAAACAAGTTCTTGCATAAATGTGTTGAGATCTAAATGCACTTTAGATGTTAATTCAGAAAGTTCATTTTGATAATTCACTCGTAAYTGTTTAATCACATTTAGTAAATAAGGGATAGTAGAAGAAATTGAGACTTACCATGCTAGTAGCTGTATTCCTGTTTGTTGGCTGCACACAGGARAGGAGTGAGTAGGCACCATGAGCAGATGTGGAACAGCTTCTCTGTGGGGAAGCCATTTACTAGGTACTAATTACAGACTGGTTTAATGTCTTTGCAATAAGTAGAATTGATCATTAAAACCAGAGGTATTCTTGGCATTTGTTCATATGTCTTACCCTCCCTTCTGTCTTGCTAAATTTCTAACAGTGTCATTTTGACAGCTGTCTTCATATGATCATAYATTGAGAAAGTGTTTGTTACATTTGATAAATGGGAAGGAGGAGATAGGAGGGCACAAACATTAAAGAAATGCCATATTCCAAACTGCAAGATTAGATTTCTTTTGGACTATTTGGTTTCTGATTAAAGAACCAAACAAATAATTAAAATGTAAGGCATTTTCAGCCTTGCCCTACTCAGTTTTTATATGAATCTCCAGGAAGAGGACTTACCATCAGGAAAAGGTCTAAAAATCAAGTCTAATGTTTTTGTCTGAYATTGAAAAAGGCTGAAAAAAATCTGATGTCTTTACATCAGAGCTACTGTGCTAATTTTTAAATAATTTTGATTTTAAGCTTGTCCTGATGTTAATTACTTCAGAGTACCCGTGTAGCTCAACATAACTATGGCACAGAATTATATTTTTGCTTTGTGCATGCACACACACTCTGCCTCTCTTCAGAGAGTAAAGATTGCCTAGAGTGAACGAACATCTCTTGCAACTTTAAGGCAATAGTTTGAGCTTTTGCTTGCTKTGTAAAATAAGTTCATCCAACTTTCTTTTTTTTAACTTTTTTTTTTTAATGTAGGGCTTGTGTTACTGATCTTGGAACAAACAACTCACTGTACTTCCAAGAAAAATACATCTGTGGACTTGGCTGTTGAGGGTAATTGTAAAAAGCTCCRAAGCATTCCATAAGGGAGAGATTAGAATGTATCAAATATTTTGGTGTGGAGTGGGATAAATGTTTTTCATGTTACAGTGGAGATGTAGCAARGAATAATAATTGAATGCCTTTTTKAAGTYAYGTATCTGTATTGCTATGARTGGATGTGGAGATCAGTAACATTGRTATCAAGAATTGTCCTCCATCACTTCCACTTTCATGTTCTGTGTACTCATGCATTGTGTCAAGAAGTAAAATGGAATTGAATGGAGAAAGATAGATACTAAAACTACTTCAATACATGCTTTTCTTTGGAAAGTAAACTTAACTTTATAGCCACAAAATAACTACTAGTATGAAGGAAGAAAAAAATTGCATTGCCTTGAATGTAATTTAAGTATCTTACTAAGTATCTTGARTTGCAGGCTAAACCCCATATATTTCACAATTTTGGGGAAAGTGAAATCACCACCCTTGGGAGGTGAAGAGGTCCAGTTTTATTTGCAAAATGCTGTTTGTTTTTTTCAGTAGTGCTCAGGGCTGTGGTCAGTACTTGGCCGRTGCAAATAAAACCACCTCATCACACACAGCCTACAAAATCACTTGAAATATGCCACCATGGAGGCACTGAGAATAGAAAGTAGAATAGGAGGACTTGAGTGCTTCTTTTAAAATTGCATTCTGCCTGAGTGCAATGCCTGACTTGTATTTGTTTATTTATTTTCCTGTTTGCTTATATCAGCAATAGTGTAGTGTGATATGGACTAGAGGGAAAGGAAGGATTTCTGTRGCTTTCATCACAGGGAGCTTTTTCTCAAGATGGTTTGGTTATTATTTCTTTGGCTGGCTTGCCACAATTGTTTCTAAAGGCTACTTACCAGATGTACTGTTTTATTAGCACACTTGGTATGCTAATCTCTCCAGAGATGACCTCTTTTGACCATGTGAAATAGGGAATTTTTAAAATAATTTCTTSTATGCAATTTGTTAATCTGAATGAGAGTGATGGACAAAAAATGAACACTTGATTATTTGAACATAAGTTACTCTTTTAAGCAGTTATTAGCCTTTACTTCAGCTGTTTTTTGAAAGCAGCTTTTGGAAAGTATTGCTGTTCAGTGTGGGGAGGCTGCAGAGAAGTACATTCACAAGAAATGATTTTTTCTTAATGATTGCAAAGATTAGGAATGCAAAATGAGCTGTTTCTTTAGTAAATGCAAAATGTCATTATTGTCTGGTATCAAAGAATAAAACTGGATCATTCTTTTAAGTCTTAATGGCTTTATCCTAGTGGCCAATAATGGAGTAGGTTTTAATGTTTATATAGGGTAACTTAAAAGGAAAACTTAATTTTTCAGGTACTTCTCATTACTATAAGAACAACATATGTATAAAAGGGCTGATTATAGTTGTGTAAGACTATATTCATGTACAATACCAGTCCTAAGCAAAGTTTTCTAACCAGTCTTTAAAGGATTTCCTTGTTTACCAGTATTCTCTGTAAAAATAACGCTGTATTTTATTTTTTTGTCAGATTGGTGTAGGACTTTCAGTTCTGCTGTTCTTAATACAGTTCTACTAAGGGTTGTGATATGTTGTTTCTTTTCCCCCTTAATAGCTTCACAATATGGGGTTTTTTTTGTGGTGGGGGGAGGATAGTAGATTAGCTTCTTCACCTGCCACTTCCCTCTGGACCTGCATGTCTYTCATCAGATCCAATGGACTTGTGCACCTTCAGGTTCTTTAGGTGGTCTTGACCCTGATCTCCTACAGTGGATCTTTACTCTCCCAAGTCCTTGCCTTTCTCTTCTGTGACTTGGGCAGCGCGGCTGGAGCTTTTGCTGGTGAAGAGCAAGGCAAAAAAATGGYTGAGTGCCTCAGCCTTCTCCATATCCCAGGTAACTAGGTCACTCTTTTCCTTYTGGAGAGGGCCCACATTTTCTCTAGTATTTAATTTTTCTCAATATATCCAAAGAACCTTGTCTTGTTGCCCTTGGCATCACTGGCAAGATTATTCTATTAGGGCACTAGCTTTCCTCACCCAGTCTGTGGCTGTTCATATGGTATTTCTGCCAAGCTACTTGTTCTTGCTTGCTTGCTACTTGCTTCAGTCCTCTGTAGGCTTCTTTTTTGAGTGAGATTGAGTTTGTCCAGAAACTACTTAYCATCTATGCAGGCCTCCTGGCAAATGTACCCAACTCCCTCTCTGTTGGGATGCATCTCTTCTGAACTTGGAAGATGCAATCCTTGAATATTARTGAGCTTTCTTGAATCCCTCTTCTCTTCAGGGCTCTATCCTAGTCTAAGGAAGAGACTGAAGAGGCCAGTCTGCTTTCCTGAAGTCCAAGCAGCAAGGTTTCTGTCTACCCTCCTCACTACCCTAAGGGTCTTAAAACTCCTCCATGGAGTCACTGCAGTCAAGGCTGTCCTTGAGCTTCATATTCCCCACCAGCCTCCTCTTGTTGGTGAGAACAAGGTCCTCCAGCATTCCTTTGCTGGCTCCTCTAGCACTTGCAGAATGAAGTTAYRATCAATGTGTTCCAGGAATTTCCTRTGCTGCTTATATCCTGCCRTGTTATCCCTTCAACAGATACTRGGGTGGTTGAAGTCCTCCATRAGGATCTGGACTTGTGAATGTGAGGACACTGCTGTCTGGAGTATCATCAAGATACTTATCTGTTCAGTCTTACAGGTTAAGTGAAGCAGACACCTGCTATAATAWYACCTGTCTCTGCCCTCCTTTTAATMCTGATCCGTCRGCTCTCAAGTCAGSTCCTCATCCATCCCYAGCTGGAGCTCCATGCTGGTTACTGGTATGGAGGGTGATACCCCCTCCTTTCTGCCTTAGCTATCATTCCTAAAGACCCTGTATCTTTCCATTCCAAYACTCCAGTCACASAAGCTGTCCTAYTATGTCTYTCTRATGCCTTCCTGACAACTGYARTTCAAAGGCCTCTTCACCAGCTTGGCAAACCTGTGTTCAAAGATACTTTTCCACTTCTCTGATAGATAAACCCCAGCAATGCCCCTGCAGACCGGGTGTTTCAAAGTGAGCTCCATGGTCTAAATAGCCAAACCTCTGTGTGTGGCAGAGTCTTGTAGCCATTTRTTGATTCTTCAGATTCAACTGGCTCTTTCAAACCCTTCCCTTTAATTGGGAAGAGTGAAAACTGCCTGTGTCCAGAGTGCTTTGTCACTGCTCTGTAATCCTTGGTACTCCTCTGGTTACTCCTGGCTGTATCTCTGGTACCCCATGAAGTAACAGCAGTAGGTAATTCACTGGAGTAAATCTTTTTGCATGCTGTGACTGATAGCCATCAGGTAAGCCTTATGTTTCATACATTCCTTTGCAGTGTTTGTATGTTGATACTGCTGTAATAACAAAGGGCATGATCTCAGAATTCTTTTTTTTAGTCATTATATAAAAAACAGAATAGGATAAGGTCTTTAAGTCATTGTCCTTCAGAATCAAAACCCCAAAGCAACTTTGACTGCAGCTGCACTGTTGACAGAAAGTCTATTTCAGTTGCTGTTCTGACAGCTATTTCTGTGTGTCCGAGCAGTAAAATAGACATGGATCTAATTCTGACCTGAACCAGAAGAAGAAGATGCTTGTGCAGTCCCACAGCTGCAGCAATATTACAGGAYAGATTTGCTGCCTGACAGAGGACAACAGCCTCCTGAGCTGCTTTCTTGTCCTTATTCCATCAGATGCATGGGGCGACCTATAGGGCAAGAAGAACATTTGCGTCCCTTCTATAGAGATCTCAAACTCCATGAATGCAGGAGGAAAATCTCTCTTTGTGCTTAGTAATATTCACAGCTGGAAGGCCTTTTTTTTTTAAGTTATGAGGAAGAAATGCTTCTTCCCTCAAATGCTGCTAAAGAGTCTGCAGTCTGTCTGTGCTAGGGCCAGCTTGTACCCTCCTGTTGCACCGTGGTAAAGCTGAAGGTGTGGCTGTCTGTCTCTTCTTCCCCACCTCCTCCTTCTCCTCTGTCTCATTTTCCTTTCTCTCCTAGTCAGGTACTGCCTGAGAAATAGACTGCAGTTGCTTTATAGATTTGGTACAAYTCTGTAACTCTTGTTTCAGTCTTTTATGGTAGGCAGTATAGGTAATGTGCATATCTACCTATATAAGATTGAAATAATTAAAGAAGTAAGGGGCATGACTGAGCTTGATGTCCTGATGCTTTATAAAGGCAGTTTCTTGCTTCTTTTATTTTTTGCTTCTCATCTGCTAGTTATAYTTAATTTTTTTTTCTTCTTAAAATAGCCTTTAGAAAAATCTCTTTTTTTTTTTTTTTTATTGTATGTATTTAAACAAAAAAAATCTGGGGATTTTTCGGACATATGATTCAAGGAGATTTACATATTTTCATTTTGCCTTCTTCTGTCCTCCATCTCTCTGTAGAACATCAACCACAAGACTGAAAGCATGGAGGGCAAAGAAGGTAACAGAGAATATATTGCAGAGTAGTGATTAAGAAGGTTTCTTTGCTAACAGTATTTCTTTTGTAAAATCTAGTCRGGGCTACATCTTTCAGTCCATGCTGGAAATGACATCTTTTAGACACAGTGTAAGGCTTCAATATGATTTTTTAAAATCTGTTTTTCAAGAAATTGTGGCCAAATTCAGATATTTGGGCTGAGGTGGGACATGTCATTTATTTCAGAAGCAGGATACTCAAGGATTTCCAAACCCTGTTAGTTACATCTTAGTAATTTCAGGAGAGAAGCCAACAGGCCAAGAAGGACTGAGATTTATATGAGATGTGTTGGTTTCATAAGGGCAGTTATCCTAATAACACTCCTCTTCCCCATTTGAGCAAGGAAGTTAAATTTAATAGATAAATCCCTTTTCTCTCACTTGAGTTACCTGCTTTCTTCCACTTTACCTATTTGTATGCTTGCCATCTAGTTCTACTCTTGTCCAGTAATTTATAAAATTTTAATGAACTTTATAACTAATAYCAGTATTTATATAATTGAGAATGGCAACAGTTTCATGTTTAGGGTTGTATGTAGCATTTGAATGTTTCTAGAGGGATATGTTCAGGTAAATTTTGCGGTCAGTAAAATATTTGAAAATAGTAATACTAGCTTGTTCACTTGCTGAAAATCTGGGAATTTTTGGTCATTTTTCCTAAGTATGTGACTTCATCTTCTCATTTTGATGAAGAATTTCAATGGTTTTAAGCATAAATTACCTTATTTATTCTTCCTTTGCCTTTTATTTTAACAGCCTTTTAAAGGAATATTTTGATTAACCTTTATGCCCAACACTTGTGAAGTACACTTGACTGTACAAAAAGGTCCATAAATACTTAAAAACATATTTTTATTGATCATTAGCCTAAGCCATTTAAATTTAGATRGATATTTATTTATTTAAGGGTTTTGAGGAGCAACATTACACACTAGTGTGGCATGACATATGTCCTCTGTAGATTGAATTCCAGCTCTCAGCAGAAGGTTCTGCAACTTTCCTTTTTTTGTTGTTTTGTTTGTTTGGGTTTTCTTGTTGTTTGTTTGTTTGTKTGGATTTTCTGTTTTTGTAAAGTTTTTTCCTGCACAGGATACCCTCTTTGTTAAYGAAACCCCTTGGTGCACTAGCCCTAGGAATTGGTGAGAATAGTTTCAGTCAGGAGGCTGTTGTGCAGCCCCGTGTCTCCCTTTCTAGGATGACAGCAATGTGAGCAGTGAAGGCAGCAGAGAATTACAAAAGCACCAAGGATAGTTTCATGAGTTTCATGGCCAAACATTCTGAAGCCATCCTAGAGCATGACTTACTTTTTTGTTTTTATAGTCCCTATGATGGCAAATGAGCACTTAATTTTACTTTGGAAAAGTGGTCTTAATTTTCTAGCCACCCTAGGTGTGGTTTTAAGCTTACTTTGCTAAAGAATTAGGCATTCAGGGATGTAACAGAAATAAATGAGACTATTTGAATACCAGTATATTGTGTGAAACTACATACTTTAAAATGAAATGCTGATGGGTTTGGAACTTCAATATTCAAGACTGAGGTATTTCAGAGGTAAATAAAGCTCTCTAGAGTTCTCCATTTACATGAAATCCTCTCTACAACTACTTGTGCAGGTTTTACCGTAAGTGTTAATGAATTTCTCATGTGGTGGTGTTGAGCATGGCAGATGAARTCAGGATGAAGTTAATAATTCAGGAAAGGTTTWTAGTGATGTGCAGTAAAYAAGGCACAGGCTAATCAAATGATGAGGAGAGGAAAAGGAACACTGATTAACTGACTGTTAAGCTCTTTATTTTAACCTGAGTRTGGTAGAGTCCTGATTAAAATATGYGGTGATGTAGTTAAGGGTTGTTTTCTAATGCATGTATGTAAGTAGGTTAATTATGATCACCCACGGAACACTTTGTGTGTTACACTACCCCACTTCAGAGGGTTTTACAGAGTAGACAATATTACTATGCTGTTTACCACTTAGAACTTCCTAGGTTTAAATCAATTATATTTGCAGATTACTTTTTAATATCAATTATATGGATACTATAATCTTCTCAGGGTTGAAGTTACCTTCAGTTTGGTCTTTTCTTTTTTTGGCATAGTTTTCTCTATTTCAGTTAAAATTAGATCTGCTGGCACTGGTATTTTTTATTACATTGAATAGTCAATAAAGGAGTCATGGGAGGCACTTCTYCAGTGGGTGTTTGCTGACAACATTTGGTTACCAGCTTCTCCAATCATTACTRGCTCCATCACTGCTATCATTTCAAATTTATCCCTTGTCATGGCTTACTTCTGACATTTACTTTTCTTGATTCCTGATTCCAGAATCTGGTCTAGGTCTTGTCCTCATGCAATGGTGTTTTCTCCTGTGTCTTCTACCCCCTCATGTTTGTTTCAACATAGGATTAGTTGAAAGTACTGGGAAAAAGATGCCTTATTTTTGGTTCTAACTGGCATTATAATATTAAAAGAGCAYGGTCCACAAATTTATTCARYTACCTCTGTGTAGACAGATGTGTTGASAGAGTTTATGTCTGTCCTTGTTGAATGAATATACACATGGAAGGTTTTCAAAAGCCTCTTGCTTGTCTTTATCCATTTGGATGGATTTGTACAAGAGCAATAATAGAAAGTACAAACTAATAYTCAGGCCTCCTGCCACATTTCAATGCCAATTTGCCAATGCCAATATATGAGGTACAGCTAATATTTTTTAAAGGTAGTGAYACAGAATATTCTGCTCTAACATTGTTTTAGAAATATTTCAGTATTTTCTTCAGAAATTTCCCCAAGTTTACTTGGCAATTGTATGAGAAGGTAAACTTAATTTTAGCAAATACTTCAGCAGCTGGAAACWGGAACTTATAAGGGCAAATAATGGGCAACAAAGGCCTTCTGGCTTTGTCAGTACTGTGTCTCAGCTTGGTGCAGTGCGTTTTTTAATGCCATTTTAAAATATTCATTAGTAGAATTTGTTGTACAGTAATATGATAATTGTATATGATTGAAACGACATTATTTTCAGTCTTAATGTGGACACTACAGTGCTTAAAAGTTGGAATTTCAGAYATATATTAGGTTTAATTTAAATTTTAAACATAGCTTTTTGTTTCTCTGTAGGGTTGTTGTCTCAGTGTTCACTAACTTTAATTGGAGCTGTTTTCAGTTACAGGCAAGTACARAAATGTAGACTGTAAAATGCTCAAATTTGAGATTATTAAGGATKTYTATTTGCAATAAAATGACTGTATCAAAACTAATCTTGGCAGTGTCTCTTTAGACATTTGAAATTGGTTACACCCATCATTTGGCTGCATAATACAGGATCTTAGTTCTTAGGAGTGAAGTGTATTTCACATACGGGATGATGCAGCCAACTTCCCTGTTGCTGCATCATCTGTTTCAAATTACTTATTACCCACATGTTCATTCCAACACACTGGTTACTGCCTTTTGAAAGTTGTAGTCCTTCACCATAAAAATGCTGTTTCTTCTTGACAAGGAAATATTTTGCAGCTGCCATAGATGTCTCAGCCACTGACTTGCAGATATCTGGAATGAAGTTTTAAATGATCAAGTCTTGATGAAATGTTTGCTAGTTCGGCTAAAGACTACAACATAATACTGCCATTTTAGAAAATACTAATAAAACCAAATGCTTCATTAAAGCATTTAAAATTAWTTTTTTCTTGGGTAGAAACATTTTTTATAAATACTTGTGAAAAGTATTTGAAAAGTGTAGTCTGTWCTGGAGTAAGACGGGTCCATCTGGGACAATATCCTGTCATGCATAAAGAAGGGCTAGGTAAGGAAGAGTGGTTTTTGGGTAGGACAGTGAAATCTCACTAGAGCATCCTCCCAGCCCCTCAAAATGCACAGTGCATGCACTTCCTGAGCTGTAAGTGGTGTTAGTGCATGTAACAGGATTGATAATAAGCATTCATAAGCWTTCTGAACCCTGTGTAACCTTTTAGTGTCCATGACATTTCATTGCAAGAATTATCATGACCTAAATTTACACTCTCTAAAGAGCCACTTCTTGTGATGATTTTGCACCTGTCATATAGTAATTTAATTTGGTATCTCCTAGGCAGTGAAGCATCTTTCATCCTTGTATTGTTCAGAGCACTAGAGCCAGAGTACTTGAGACAGCAGTGTATTCAAAACAGTGCAAGCTTTCGTGAAGTTTTTGGGGTGCAATGTGATTGTCCACATATTGTCTTATATGCCTAAGAAGTGTGCAGTTCCATATGCAGTTTTTAATGCACTTTTTTTGTTCTCATATTAAGCAACTGTTGCTACTGGATCCTGGTTTCAGCCAGTTTTGCTATGCAGATTCCAGCATAGCTCTGATCAAAGGCATTGGTTTATTCTAAAGAATACTTTAAAATAAAATATGTATCTAGGTTGACGGTTTCTTGCAGTTGAGACGGCAACTGTTTCAAAAGAACAACATTATTAAGTTGGATAGAACTGGTGATGGACTTTTAACTAAAAATGTGCCACCAAGCTGTGTGGCAGTGATTGCTTTGTAGAATGCATTTTAAAAATTGTTTCAGATAGCTTAATTTAATCTGTTTGTTGTCAGGCTTTATTATTTGTAGGAAGTTTGGAGTGTTGTTTGTTTTTTTTTCCCTAGCTCTAGTTGCTGACCTACTTGTCTGTTTTATAAATAAAAATAGTTTTCATCTTTTACAGTAAGTCTACCTGTGTAAACTAAACATAGYTTTTACTAAGAAATTTTTCCAATTTTTGAATTTTTTCTATATCATCTTTGAGATTTTTRTATGAATTTCCAATTAGAGCAGGAAGGCCAAATGGTGCAAATGTAATTATGATAAACAGATGGGATATTGCAAATGATAGTGAAATATAAACAGAATGAAAGCTTTGATATTGAACAGCATGTTTGCTGTCAAATATCCAGTTAATTTACTTGTTAAAAGCTGCAATGTAGGCTGGCCATTTATGGTACTTCCTTTTCCTTTCTTAAAGGGAACTGAAAAATGTCATTTGATTGACCCAGTTTATCTTGTCATTTTAAACTAGATTAAATTGAAAATGCAAATATTAATTTCCTTCAAAGGTGCTGAATAATCCATTTTAATTATTAAAACATGTATTTAGTAACTACATCACTTTAAATTTTATTTCAGCAGGTTCTTATTGTAGATGTAATTTTTAATCTTTTTAGTTTCTAGGAATAAAATATGTTAGACATGCTGTATTGCTTCAGTTGAGTCAGATAACATTAAGTGGACATACGCTTCACTTGAATGTGCTGTGATACAGCTGTGGAAAAATAATTCTATTGTAAGTATTACTATAGAATACTATTGCAATACATATTTACTTTTTTATTCAGCAACTCTTTAGTTCATTAAGTCACTCTAAATTCTTCCATGTGAATTGCATTACTTTTTTTAAAYTGGATTGACAGGTCTGCTGGTACATTTTACCACCTGGCAAGGGGTGCTTTTGACTAGCTGTTTTGTAAAAATCTGCTTTGCCATGTCACATGCAGTTTTGACTTCAACTTAGTTATCTTTACATGTTTTAGTAATTTGTGGTGTCTCCTTGACTGTAGTTTGTCTGATGGCATAGTGCTTGCATTGTCATATTTTTCAGTGTTTCCATGTTAGCCCTCATTTTGAGGACCTCACTGAATTCTTGGTATTATTCAGTAGTATGCTCAAGTCCACTACAGACTTATGTGTACTTACAGTGCAATTGCTAACCTTGCAGAAATTCCCTAATTGCCATATAAATAGAAGAGAAGAGAAATGGCAGCTATTTGCTACTGAGAGAAAAGCTGGCTGGTTGCTTTCGATTTTCTATAGCTTCTCTTTTAATGAATACACTGTGGTTATGAATGAATGAAATAATTGCTTTGGCTTGCAYTTTCTTTGAGAGAGATTTGGAATACTCGAAAGCTTTTTTCAACTGTTAGCCATTGAATTACTCTGAAGAGAAATTTAATAATATTTTTGTTCAGTTTCAAGTAAATGATATTATGTGAAGAAGTTTTCTGTAAAAGATTTCATTCAGTTTTATGACATTTTAAATAGCTACAGGTTTTTTCTTCTGTTTTATGGAATATGTTGGGCCTTTTTTTGATAAATAAAGTTTTGTAGGAATACTTCCTTTGGATTTAATACTTGSAGATAATTTCTAATCTGTTCATTTTGCTCTGCTTTGTTTGCAATACTAAAAGCACACTGTTAAATTTCCAAAATACATGCTTTGTCGTGAAAAACTAAAATTAAACAAGAAGCAAAATTCCATTCATTTAAAGCTCCTTTGATTTGGTGCTGCATAGAGGACTTGAGCTTAAAATCAGATGCGGTAGTTCTTTTTCACAAAAAAATGTAATGACACACGTGCAAGTTACTTGCTGTGTTTTGTGACTTTGCTACATTGTTTATTGGTTGTGATAGTGAAGCATTATAGCAATTCTCTTGATAATAACTGGTCAAATACTAAAAGCTTTCTGACAACTTGACATACAACTTTGGCATTAGCTAGCTGCTTGTTCCTTTTGCAGAAGGTTACCAATTAAGTCTGCCTAGTTGCATGAAGCAGAGCCTGAGAGWATGTAAATCTGGCTTCCTGTGATTGCTGGATTCAGTACATGCTATTGAGAATGCTGTTTTTTCAGAGGCTTTTTGTATTCTGCTCACAGTGTTTGCTGAGCAGAAACTGTAGCTAAAAATAACCAAAATGAATTTCTCTGTCTCTTTCTCTTTCTCACTGCAGGATGACGTAGCTTTGCCAAGGATTTATCAGCTAAGCAGAAAATGAGCTTAACATCCTGGTTTTTGGTGAGCAGTGGAGGCACCCGACATAGGCTGCCACGAGAAATGATTTTTGTTGGAAGAGATGACTGTGAGCTGATGTTACAGGTAATTKCTTCAGCCTTTAATGTGCAGCTGCTCAAATTGTGAGCTTAATGCACCAGCTTCATGCATTCCTTTTGAAAAATAAATTCCCCAGATGTTTGGGGGAGCAATTGTTTTGAAGAATCTTTTGTATCCTTAGAAAAAAAAATTAGTTTAAATGTATTGCAGTTAGTCATGCAGTTACTGCTTAAGTACAGAGAACCACATTTTCTTCATATAAGTCAAATGCAAAATGTAAGGATAGAAAATTTTACAATATGACCGGTAAAGTAAACTGTGTTCCATAAAATGTGATAATGTTAAGAGAGCTGGATGCTTTTGAAAGGAGCCTTCTTTTTTCACCAGCTTGTAATCTAATTTAGTCACATGATTTTGATGTAACTCTGTCCCCATGCCCTGATTGTGGCATGAAGGAAAATGAAATTAGTAGAGAAGAGTATTTCTCTGTCTCTGAGGAAGTTGAATGACTAAGTTCCAATAGAATTGAAAATATGCAAGTCAAAATAGCTTACTGATCCTTCAGTAACTTCCTCAGCTTTGAAGATCACTCTGTGGAACTCTTAGATGTGTGCAGTTGTGTGGTCATGTAGCCATAATGCATGCACTTTGCCCTGTAAAACCTCTGAGTCCTCTGAGCTGCCTTTTTCTAATTTTTTTTAAATGACTAATGGTAGTATTTTGGGAATTTCTTCTTAAATTTTTGTCATTTACTGTAGAGCTCTTAAGTAGATTGAACTTCCAAACTAATGTTCTCAACCCTTTCTATCATACAATAAAATATTTTGTTTTGGAGTTGATGTTCCCAAAAGTTGTGTATACAGCTATTATTGGCCAAATTAGAATCTTACTTGCAAATGAAGTGCTTAGAGATGTAATCCTACATTTATTACTCAGAATGTAGGATCTCTAGTAAACTGCATTTGGCTCTCAGTCTCAGAAGGCAGTCAGATATTTTATTGGTGATGTTAGAAAGCCGTTGAAAATACTCTTAATTTCTCTTTAACAACAGATAGGATGATGTCTTGGTAATTTATGTGGGAAGTATTTAAAAAATCCCAAACAAACAATATGCACACAGATGAAACAAYAACAAAAGAAAAGCAACCAAAAAGCCCCACCCCACTGGTTCCTGCCCAGTAGGTTATAATCCAAAAGTGCTTTTATTTTACTAGTAACTTTTTTTAAAGGACTGTTGTCTGTAAATAAGGGAGTGTCTCCTTTCCTCTTGCTATGCCATCCATAGTAGATCAGTCCTTAGAGTGAAGCATTTATTCTTTTGTTACAGAACTTCACCTTCAAAGGTAGCTGCCTCTTTGATTAGTACTGTGAATAGATTTGAGTTATTTGCAAACATAATTTGTTGTGTATTTACTTCAGAGTCAGTGAAAAAAAAAATCAAGGGGCCTGGTGATTTTCAAGAATGTTCTTTTTAGCCTACTGCTATGTTAGGTCTACATGCCAGCATGACTGTAACACCACATAGTGCTGCAGGGGGAGGAACCCACCAGAAGAGAAGCTAATAATGTGTTCTTGTTCTGTATGTATAGCTCTTTGTGCAAGACCTTCCTTTCCACTCTTGACAACTTGGTTGTTCTCTTATTGCAAAGCATGTGGACAATGCATGAGAAAGGAAGCAGAATTTAATGCTTTTCTTCGTAACTGCTTGACAGAAAACATMTTATAAAGGCCTTAATGAAAAGAATTTCAACTTTGCTCCATGCTTAATAGACCTCAKATCTCTACCTGTAAACACTGTTGTTCTAAGAGGTTTGGTTCACATCTGGGAACATTAATCTGCCTTTTTTTGTAAATATATTCAAACATAATGTGAAGTCTTCCTATTTAGCTAGATGCTCCATTGCATTATCCTGCTTGTGGATAAATATTGCATTTCCCCCTTTTTTTCACCTTATGGTTAGAAATCTTTTTGAATGTTGATGGAGAAATTATCTCCAAGAAAAGAAAATCTACATTATTCACAATATCAGAATTATTTGCAAAGAATTATTTATTTTCTGTATCGTGAATATTTTCTTAGTAGCCTGGATTGAGTTGAAGAGTATCTATTGAAAATAACACCAATTAATTTTTTTTTAAACTGAGGATGGAGTTTTCCTCTTTATGTTTGTATGGCTCTTAMTGCAGTTATTCTGTGATTCTTTTTTCTGCAGTCATATATGACTCTTTGTACTGTATCTGCCTGGTTGGTGGGRTTTTTTTATAGAAGCCATTATGGTACTACGTTTTGGGTTTGTGACCAAAACACTGTTGATAACACACCACTCTTTTGGCTGTTGCTGAACAGTGTGTGCAGTTTCAAGGCATTCTCCTTTGCTTGGCTCCTCCCACACACACTTGACTGGGGGCTGCACAAAATGTGGAGAGGGACCACAACGAGGGCAGCTGACCCAGACTGACCAAAGGATTATTCTGTGACAAATAATGTGTTGTGCTTGGCAATTAAACCTGACGGAGGGGCTTTGAGGAAGATGCCCACTGCTCAAAGACTGTCTGGGCACTGGGCTGCTTGTGGGAGGTGGGAAGTGATTGCCTTGATTTGTTTTACTTCTTCTTCCTTCTTCCTCTTTGCTGCTGAAACTTGCCCCATGAGTTCTTTYCTTTTCTCTTCCTGTTCTATCCCACATCCCACTGGGGYAGCAGAGGGTGAGTGAGCWGCTGTGTGGTGTTTAGCTGCCAGCCAGGGCACTGCAGTCTTAGAAGAAGGAATTTTAAATGCCTTTAAATTTGAAAGGAAGGCTGCATTCAAAAGACTCACACAGTTTTTGCACCTGTAAAGATCATCTGAAATKAATAAAAAGTCCAATTATATGCGAGTAATCTGAATCTGAGGGGAGCTGTGATGTTCTGCAGAATTTCAAGTGTTTCTGTAACAGCCACAGACTTGAGTAATCATTCTTAGCATTTCAAATGATGTGACACATTATCATGAAGCTTTGAGGATCTTTTTGTGTCCTTTCTGTTTTAACTTTTTTTAAATAGGATGTAGCACATAAAGATAAATAAATAAACTATTTGTAATACAGTGTGTATTTGAATAACAATGTTGGGAGGAGTTCAAATTTTTTTCCATAGCTTAGGTCAAAATAGGGTAATTCTTGGTGCAGTGGGTCCAATTGAGTGTGAAAAAATGCAATCTGTGCCTGATATTGTAGGCTCAGCAGAACATGCACATCAATGAATTTCATTGTATTGAGATTGTTTTCACTTGAAAGGTTATTAAGTTAGTAGAAAATGAACCGTGTTGCTGTGTCTTCATCTGCCATTAAAAAACACTTAGCTGATACAGTATATTAGTGCAGCTTATATTGGCAGGGAACTTGCTCATTTGTSTGTCTCTTCCTTATTCTGCACTTTGATATCCTTCCCCCTCCCATTATACCCCTCAAAAATACAGAGCAAAATAAAAATTCTAAAAATAAAATAGTAAGTGTAAGCAGAAGAACACTGATCTCRCTTCTTTGAGGAGAAAACAAAGCAATCATAAGATTAAATGGAAAGGAAAAATGAGAAMTTGAAAATAAGGGAAATAATAGTAGCAAGTCTCAAGCAATGGAGRAGGAGTGAGGTGATAACTGTGGGATTACAATAGGAGAAGACATTTCCTTCRGAGTTCTCGTATGTGCTGATGCCTTGAACTGGCCAGTGCACTTGGTAAGGCAGGACTCCTAGAACTGACAGACCACAAATGSTGGTACACAGAAGTCTCAGACAGAAAGGTACCATTCTCTGCGCAATACAGTCCTGAAAAATGAGTGGAGTAGCAAGGATAGAAGATGCAAACCTGAAATTAGGAAGAATGCCGGTGGAAGGAATTTGCTGCTATGCAGTCATGTTGTGACAGTGCACTAGCATTACTGGCAAACATAAGATTGAGTGTGGGCTGATGGAAAAGATGAGCTGTAGTCTCCATTCTCTTGGGAACTCTTGAAGATGTCCGGGTGCTGACCGTATGCATGCATGAAGGGGACACATCCAGCCCCACCTCCCTTGCTTGCTATCAGCACCTCAGGCTGCAAACACTTGGCCAGGAATGAGTGCTGAAAGAGAGYCTTGGCTGCTATGGAGCTGCTGTTCTTGGATGAAATAGTAACAAGGRTTGTTTCTCATCTGYGTGGTGATATTTGGATGTGWAATGAAGAWTTCATTAAATAAATAAATGGATACTGAAGTGCTTAGGGAAAGACTGAGAAAGTGAGAACTGATGGGAATAGTAATTCAGGAACTGCTCAGAYATTTAATGAACAGCTGATTGGTTCAGGAAATTGAGATCAAGGAGAAGCACTTTGAATGCTTGTATACTATGGTAATTATCCCAGATGTGAGACAGGAAATGGTGTGTTTGAGAGAGAACAGCAACATCCTGGAATCACAGTCATGTCTTGAAAGATGCATGTAGTTAAGGGGAGAGAGAAAGTAAGAMATMAARTGATGATATTAGATTAAACATCAGTGATACTAGAGTGGACTGAAAAAAAAAACCTTCGAATGAGCTATATCTTGGATTTTACTTATATTTAGGGAAACATGGARAATAATTATTTTAAATTAATTTTAGGATTATGGTATGGGTACCTGGAGTTGGGTTGGAGATTGTCTTTTTCATATGTGGGACTGTCTTTTTTGTATAATTTGAATAAATGTGCTRTGTAGAAAGAAAATAATCACACTGCTCTAAGAAATAGCCATAACTGCTTCATGTAGTTTTCAAATACCTTATTTTATTTTCTTTAATGCATTTTAGTCACGGAGTGTGGACAAGCAACAYGCTGTACTCAACTATGATGCCTCTACAGATGAACACTTGGTGAAGGATTTGGGCAGCTTGAATGGGGTAAGTTAACATCAKAAATAGATAGCTCCCCATAGTGCTCTGTATCTTTGTTTTGGGATTTCTTTGAGCCATTATTAATTATAYTTTGCTACCTTTTTAATGCAAGACTGGAAATAGSGCAACATTCAAAAGGAAAGTGTAGCCTTTGCATGGGTTTTCCACTGCATGGTTTTTAAGGTGCTATGGRTTAATTCCAGTTATAAGAGGGCCTTGGCAGTAGGAAAGGCTCAGAACAATTAAAAGGAGTATGTTATAATTGCATATTTCAGGATTGTAAAAAAAAAAAAAAATAGACTCTTGAATAAAATATCTAAAAACCCTGACRTATTACAATCTCTAAAATGTACAATTATGATACGGTTTTTATTTCACATGCTATTCCTTTTTCTCCTGTTATAATAGAGAAAAGAATGTTAAAATGTACTTCATATGTGGAAAAATTAATTATGCAATAACCATGTTGTATGAAAATCTACTTAACTAATACTATATTTGCATTTAGTTTTTCAGAATAATTTTTGTTAAAATCTTTATGAATACTTTATGTCAAGTAATTTGCAAACTAATACAGGAGAAATCCAGAGCTATGGGAAAAGTAAAGTTTCATATGGAATTTTATGTTCTAAGTCTTTTCTAGAAATTGCATATTCAGAAGTCTAGCTAAGCATCACTTTTTATAAAAGTTTTTGATATTATAGCAAATTATTAAAATCAACTTTGTCATAATTTTGTAGCCCTTTATGAACCATGTATTTGCTCTACTTACGGTTGTTATTTTTCATAACTTTATAAGTTTGGCTCAGTTGTGAATATGCACAGAATAAAATTAGAAGCTCATGTGTGATGGCTTATTTGAATAATACTTAGAAAGCTACTGATACTGAATAGTTTTGTCAAGTGCTTAAATAAATAGAAGATGAAGAAGAACTCTCAAGTTACTGCCTTTGATCTTGAAGTGTATTTCGAAGTAAAATTCACTGTCTCTGATAGCTTTTCTGTATTTTAAGGYAACTAACTCAAAGACTTCCAAAGAGTCAGTCTCAACTCCATGTGAAACCACTGAAGGGCTATATCCTTTGAACAGTTTTAGACATACAACTACTTTGGTCCTTAAATATTTAATACACCTCTGTGTTTTCAAAGTCGGTGTGCTGTTTCAAGGCAATGRTGAAAAAYAAGCTCAGCAYRTGGAATTTTTTTGCTGAGACATTTKATTTTATTCCCTAGTTCTGTAAYTCCTGTAGTCAGTAGGCATACCTTCAGATTTTCATTGCCTTGTCACAAAACTGGAATTTAATAGAAATATTTGTTATAAGGCCTTCATTCAACTCCTTTCTTGCCTCTGATAARGAGCTTTCAGTGATTTTCTTGACTTGATCTAATTCATTCTCAAGTTTGAGGTGAAGCTTCAGTTGCTTTAGAGCTGTTTACTCAGACATCAAAGGAACTCTTCCCACTCTTTTGGGATAAGGAATATTAAGTCTCAGGAGTTCAGTCTTTGCTCTTTGTCTTTGCGGGGTTTTCCTTACTATCACTTTCCCACTGTGCTTTTCTTTACACAAGAAGACTCTGCTTACTGGTTTCAGGTTAATGGAGAAAACACATTATTTTTGTAACACCATACACATATAGATTTTAAAAAAAAGCAAAAGTAAATTTTAATCAGTTTTACATGAAAATTTTATTTCTGATAATCTGTTGTAGCTCATTCTGGACAATCCTGTTTTTCTTTTTTTTTTCCATATAAAAAAGATGAAGGAATTTGTCTTTTCTGAAGCAAATGTGTGCAGTTGCTAGCATGTAATTATTATTTCCCTAGTATCAGTAGAATTCAATTGTACTTTCTCATCTGACTTGTGAACTCAAAAACACACCAGAAGAAGTGCTAACAATCCATGGCCCTGTTAAATAACGTTCTTCTCAGGAGTATTTACAAGATAGCAAATTCCTTTCACACTTATGTTTCCGSACTGGATTGAAAAGCTTAGCAAACTTTATGAAGGCTTAAAGACAGTTGACTCTCACTATTTGAAGAATAAACTTTAGAAATCATGTGAAGGAAATGATTTAAGGGGGAAAGGATTCCTTATTTACATAGTAACTAGCCTTTTCAAGCTAGCTTTGCCTTGCATCCCAAAGCATGTGATGAGATTTTAAAACTCCAGTGGCAAAGTAATTAAGGCTTGGTTGTTTTATGCCATCACTTCAGTCATGAACGTGAGGCTGTCAGTGGACTGCACACACAGCCTTTRGAGATCTCTGCACTGGGTATGCTGTGCATGCACATGAATTTCAGAACTCTGACCTGGGAGGAAAAATGCACACTTACATATATACATATACATCTGCAATGTTGCTAAATTCTGTTGGTTCYCTAAAACCTGGGAGTACCTTGAGGATAGCTTTCACAGAGGTTTTTGCCCTGGACTCTCAAAATGTWAAWGTGAAATAAATATGCCTGAAACATTACTGAAAGTTTCATGCGTACAAACCAGTTGTACCTTTTATTCTTGTTCCCTGTGGAAGATATTTCCTATGAATCAGGTAAACAGTTTTTAAAATAATGAAATAAAYATTCTTTTCCTTAAGAAAAAGAAAATTAAATGGAAGATCCCCTTACTGTTTTGGGGAAGGAGATTGTTTCTCTCTAACCACAGCTCATTTAAACTAGACTCCTAAGCACAACCATTCAAATATTCATATTTTTTTACTTATTTAATTATTTAAGTTTTTCCAACTTCAGAGTGCTTATAAAATGTCATCTTTCAACTGTTTCTTTCTTTAGAAACATATACACGTTGTAGAAGTTTTAAGTTAGAAGAAGGATTACCTGTAGGGTTGCAATATACTGAATTCTTACTACTTATTTTTTGGTGTTACTCAGATGCAATAACTTGGTCCATGTTTTCCTTAAGTTCTTTGACAATGATTAGAAATAAGGTGCCTCAGAACTYTCATATCCAATGCTAAATGCTGTACAAATATGATGATAAATCAATTCTGACAGTTAATTKGGATTGAAAAAGCAAATTACAAGAAAAATAGTAAGTGGAGGTGCCAATTCAAGGGAACATTAATCAACACTTTCATGAATATTGCTAACAAGATTAAATGTGCAAGGAATTGTTCAAGGCCAGTGTGTAACTTGGTGGTTACACAACAGCTGGTGTTTAACCTTCCTTTTGATTTAGTTTGTTAAACAGCTGGCAATTTGAGCTTATAGTTTCCTTGTGAATCATCAGTRGAAAATTTGTGGTGCTGAAGAATTTCTTATGAAATTATTTAAATTATTTAATTTTATTGTTTTGGAATTTAATGGTATTTATTTCTGTCCTCATTTGTTTCTGCAGACATTCGTGAATGATGTGAGGATTCCAGAACAGACATACATCACTCTGAAGTTAGAAGATAAATTGAGATTTGGATATGATATCCTTGCCGTAAAAATGCAGTGTCGGGACACCCTTGTCTTGTTAGAAGTATGATTGTGTTAAGTGTTCTTATTGCTACAAAAATGCCAATATTAGAGAAAATCTCAATGTTTAGTATATTCTAGCTTGGTCTGAACTACTGATAAAGAACATKTCATTGTCTCTCAGTGCAAGAAACCTCAACTTTCAATTATGATCCAGAACATAATGTGTATCTTCTGTGTTGCTAAAAAGTACTTTTCTTTGAGGCAAATACACAAGTATTTGTGTTACAGGCAGTTGTGTACCAGCAGGTAAGATAGGATTACAGCAAACTGCTGAACAAAAAAAAAAATCACTTGTATTATTAGAATACTAAGGTATCCACTCAATATTCTGTTTACAAATAGTAAATAACTTCATTTGCTTTGGTGAGTATGATTGAGCACAGTATGCTAACAGTGACATATTTTGAAAGCTGTCACCATTCTAGTGGCATATAGGCTGCACAATTGTTGCATTTCTGTAAAATCCTCTTGTGAATTCAGAGATTTTCAGTATGTTCCTTATCATTTCCTACATACTAATCTTTTTACTGTGGTGAGGGGAGAGATGAGAGTCCCGGAAGAAGCACTTAAGGTAATAATGTGCAGTTTGTGAATAATGGTTTTTTGTCATTTTATAGTTATTATAACATAGAAATTTTTTCCCACTCTTTGAGGGTTTGCTTTTTTTTTTCTCTATTTATTGTCATGTAGCATGAAAAATTCACAAGCCAACTCCARTTATCCCAAAAATCTTCAGAGGCAGAAGGATCGAAACAAAGCAGCTCCAAAARTTCAGAGTCCAAGGTAACAGAATCCTCAGCTGAAGTGCACCACAAAACTACAGAAGCACTGAAATCTGAAGAGAAGTCAATGGGTAAGGTTCATATTTTTGTTGCGGAAGCACAAAAACTTGGAAAGGATGTTAATTTGCTTCAGTAGGATGATCGTGAAATGCTGAAGACAGTAAAAATTTTACATATATGAACGTTTAACCATAGTTTAGGTGTAAATAATAATTTTTGGTAGTTAATTTCTTCCTTTTTTACAGTAACATCCAAATGTTAAGAAAACTTTTAAAGAGAAATTTAATTGGCATTTATAAGATTTTTGCATGTCTCTTTGCCCATATCACAAACTTGCAGCATTTGTGGCAGGAAATTGCTATTTTTGCAGTTTAAGTAAAAGTATTTGTTCAGAAACAGTTTGTACGTTCTACCATCACCAAGTGCACTGTTTTTCCTTCAGTTGGTTTGGGGTTTTTTCCCTAYTTAAATGRGTGGGAGTTTWGTTTGTTTGTTTTATAGTTCCTAGCATTCATTGTTTGATGTGTCAGGATATAACCTCCATGTTCTATTGTGGTTTAAAGATTTGTAGATACTGTAGTTTCAGGCTTGTTTCTACATGATCGTTCATATTTAGTTAATGTGTTGTGGTGGCTCTGCTGTGGTTGTCTTAWCTTGGTGTGGGTTGTGCTGCACCCAGCTCTGGGCCCCAATATGGGAAGGATTTCGACCTCTTGGAGTGGGGCCRGAGGAGGGGAKGGCCAAAAAGATGAGCAGRGAGTTGGAGAAGACAGGCTGYGAGATGGAGCTGTTCAGTCTRGAGAAGAAAAGGCTCCATGGAGACCTCATAGCAGCCTTTCAGTACCTAAAGGGAGSTGGTAGAAAAAGAGAGASATTGTATTTTACACARGCAGATAGTGATAAAAGACTAGGTGCAATGGTTTTAAACTGGGACAGGAGAGAGTTTGATCAGATGTTAGGAAGACCATTTTTTACTGTGAGAGTAGTGAGCCACTTSAACAGGTTGTCCAGAGAGTTTGTGGATGTCCCATCCCTGGAARTGTTCAAGGCWTTTGRGCAAACTGGTCTGGCAAAAAGTGTTCCTGCCTATGGCAGGTCCCTTCCAACCAAAACCATTCTCTGGTTCTCTGATGAACTTCAGCATGAGGCTTGCTGAAGTGTAGTGGAGATAACCAAAAGAATGAGAAAGAGATCAGGTATTGTTGTTTCCCTAACATGGAACTGTCTAGGTCTGATTTCCTTAGGTCAAGGCTCTACAGTTTTRTTTAGGTTTCATCTACTCTTCTGGAAGACTCACTTCAAAGAATTCTCTTCCCCTCATACAGGATTCTGTGGAGTACTTAATTAACCTGTTTGTTTTGTTGTCTAATCCAGCATCTTGTTAAGGGTACATAGAGTAGCAAAGTATGTGGGGGGGTTTATACTCATTGTCTATTTTTCTTGTCACTCTTCCAAAAATATCCTTCAGTCAAGGATAGGGATTTATATTTAAGTGCAACTCTCAGAAGCTTTTTTGGGATTGATTCTTTCACTGTTGCTATATAAATGCATATCTGTTCACTATTGCTGGTTCAGTTCACAGGAATAGAATTATGGAAAGGTTTGGGTTGGAGCACAGCTTAAACATCACTTAGGTTGCAGCCCCTTGCCATGACCAGGGACACTTTTTACCAGACCAAGTTTCTCAAARCCTCATCCAACCTGTCCTGGAACACTWYGGGGATGAGGCATCCACAAATTCTCTGTGTAACCATCAAGTTTTTGAAAACCATTTAGTATTGACTAAGGCATAATGCTGTGTAAAAGGAAGTACTTAATATCTTAAAATCATGTTGAAACCTTTGGCATGGCTATGAAATAATATTTGAAATGCAAGTGCATAAAATACTGAAAAAAATGTTGATATTTCTAGTGGGTAAAGTAAGAGACAAGCTCCTGAGACACATTTAAACAGATGATGTTTTTTAATATAAAGACTATTTAAAATATATTCAGAACATCTGTATGACACTAGAATAGCTAAATCTCTGTACGGTGAGGTATTCTTCATATCAAACCTAACCCAGCCAATTTATCATCAAGTTATAAATCTTAATTATATCCGTGGTTGTTTTCTTACTAAATTTTTGAATTTAAATATATTTGACCATGTGTATATCCCTTTTAGTTGCACTATAATTTAATCAATACCTTTAAAAGAACCCCAACCCGTAAAACTGATTGTGCTCAGTAATGTTTTACACACAAGGTAACTTTCAGCATTCTGTAGTAGCTGTCAGCAGTTTGGAACCTTGGCAACATTGCAAAATTTGATCAGTTTTTCATGCAGTGAGTTCAGATTTCACTGAAAGGTCAGTGTGGGTAAGAATGAGAATCTTCTCACAGAAACAGCAGCAAATAGCTTTCAGGAATGTATTGCTATCTTGATGACTGCAAACTGAAAGAAGAAATAATATTTACAGATCTATCAGGGTAATAATAAGACATACTAACTGCTTTTGCATTTGCGCCAGAAGTTTTGATCAGGTCATTAGTAAGCTTTTATATTTAGAACACAGATCAGTTGTCTGGCCTCCAAGTTTGTTTTGTATTTAGGCAAATGCATGCAACCATTTCACTTCAGCTTCCAGGAGAAATTATCTAAGCAAATTACTTTATCTTCATGTGATTTTAACCTAAATATCATAGCTAAACAGAGAAGTTATTTCCTCTGCTTTGGGCTGACTTTGTAGATACTTCTGCCATGCCTCGTGGGACACCTTTGTATGGACAGCCAGCCTGGTGGGGTGAAGATGAAGCTGATGAAAAAGGTGGTTGTAAGCCAGAGAGCAAGCATGAAGAAAAAATGCCTGAGACAGGGGCTTCAGGTAAGTATTTTTATTTGATTTTTTTTTATCTTTACTGAACTGCATATACGCTTAACTAGGGAACTGAACAGGTATTGATGTTTGGGTGTTCACAGTTTGCATAGCTGAAAGCCTATTAAAATGTAAGGTAGTTGAAGAATATATTTTTGTGAGAAACTATGCAATTACAGAGATCAGTTTCACATGTAATGTGTCCATTTTCTAGTATTTAACATGATTTTCTATCAGTAAGTATAGTAAATAACATGAACTGAACCAGTGTGTCTTTTTTTTTCAGTTTAATCCATATCTATCATTTTATATGCATAGGAATATTTTATTGAAATAATTTCTGAAAATAAGTGATGGTGTTTTATATTTGTGTCTGACTTTCAACGCTATCTGTACTATGTAAGGTTATCTGTACTAACATTCTCTTCTGTAATTCAGTAATGTTGTATTAGTGGGAATTGCATGTCATAGTTCTTGAAGTAAAAATTTGTGTAGTCTAAAGTTAAATTGGTAATGTTTATTYCCCTGTAATACAGACTTTTTTACTAGCTGGTCTAGACACAGTATGTATTGCCAGAACTTCAATCTCAGTACCTATAATTAGGCTTTTATATCTATCGTCAGGCATATAAATAAAGTGACTGCTATTCTAATAAAGACAGTAACTTAAAACTTATTCAAGTTAGGACAGAATTCAACCATGTTTGTTTAGCTCTTTAGATACACATTTAAGATCCAGCAGTTTTAAGTTTGCAGTTTTTTAAAGTACTTTAATTGAGGTCAGAATTTATCTTTTCCTGTCATAATACTTGCCTTAACATGAATCATATTTTGCAGGAGCTGGAGTGAAGTCTAAAAATGTGTAAAGCAAACTAAATGAACCCTTCAGTGTAGTGAAAGCAAGGTCTTTGGAATTAACTATTTACCATATCCTTTTTAATGACCTTTTTCATATTATTCTGAAGTTGTCATCCTTCAGACAGTAGAGTAAGTCTATTTAGATTTGGACTAGTACAAAACCAGATTAAAACATTTAAATTATTTTCCCTCATTAAATATAGGATTATTGAAAAGTAACTGAAGTCTGTGTTTTTGATGCAATGCTATGCCATTTACAAGGTGTGACACAAGAGGCCAGGTTATATTTAGTAGTATGCATGTTATTTTTTTTTATAATTTTTAATTGCTTTTTCAGAAGCATCAAATTGCATAAAATAATTGACATGCTCTTGTATTTATTTTATCAAGAGATTTTTCAGCAAGTGATCATTGCTTCTATCTTAGTTCATTAGTTGTAAATAAAATAAGATTCCAACTTTCTCTCAAACTAATCATGGAGATGCCATCTATTTCAGTAGTAGACAGAAATAAGTTTGTTCTAGACTGAACTTCAGTAATGGGGATATTTTTGACATGATTTGCTTAGTCAATCATCATAAGGTAAAGGATGAACAGAGAAAAAAGATTAACATTTTCTAAATTATTTAGATTTGTTTGTTTTCCATATATATACTGTACAAAAACTAAATTTGGGCCCAAAGCCTTCTTAACAAATAGAACATTTTGTCCTTTTTATTTTTTTTTTAAATTACAAATCCCTTTTATTTATGTTGTTGCTTTTGTTTAGCCATGAATGTATCTCCTATGAATAGTATTGATCTAACAAGAGTGTAAGGATAGCTTTTATTTCCTCAAAGTGAAAGACTCATAAATCTGCAGGARAGGAATTCAGTTTGAAAAAGCACATACTAAACCAAAGCTTATGTGAAAGGAAGATGCTGCTGAGAAAAACGCAAAACCTGAAATTTTTTGCAAAATCATTTAATTTTTGAGGAWGTGGAATTAAAATCCCATGGCTGGACAAATGATGTATTTATTGTGATCACCTAATCACTGAGTAGACATATTGTATGTTCTACTAGTCTGGTTTGTGACTACTGTAGATAATTTTTGGTAGTGTTGTCAGAGAGTCTGAGAAGACAAACCATGTAAGAGTTGACATTTGCTTCTATGGACACTTCCTCAGTCTCAGAACAGTGTGTCTTTGTAGAAGTGTGCAAAAGACATTCTGAAGGCTTTCATGCAATTATAAAATTATAATATTTTTGGGTTGCTTTGGCCTGCAATTATGTTCTATGAAAAGATTAACTTCTTTTCAACAATTTATTATATATTTTCTTCAAGCACTTAGGTTTTTTAATATGATGAATATACTAAGAGGAAATCAATTTAAAAACACACTTGTATGAAAGAAAAATGGAAACTTCAGAAGACTGTCATGCTTGGATATTTTTAAAATATAAGCAAACTTTAATAATAAATGTTCAAGATTTGTGCAGCTAACTATTATGTCATGGGTTAAATTGTATTGTATTTAAAACACTCATCTAGGTCATGCTTTTTAATATCAACTGCCTAAAAGTGACTACATTACAGGTGGATTCTTAAAATTACTCAAATTGATAGTCAGATAACATTTTAAGAAAGTAATCCTATTAAAATAGGTGTCATGCTTTAATGATTTATTACATGATTATTTACTGAATAGAAAAGAAGACTTGATTTCTAAGAGATGGGKTAAGGCTTAATGAGGAGATTGAAGTGGGAGATTTATTTCTGTTAAGCCAACTATAGACAATTAGTCTTTACAGTCTCGAGTTAATAAGATTATTTCAATGTTACTGTGTTTCTATCACAACAGAAATTCACTAATGAAAATTATTTACAAACAGATCAGAATAGCCTGGAAACTTAGGAAATAAAAAATCCTTTCTACATTTTACAGACATATGTAATGCTCTAATTCAATGATCCATAGATCTACTGGTCTGTATTAAAATGAACAGTTGTGTGTGCACCTCTGGCGTGACTTTATGCTGCAGCTGTTAAATGTCCATGCTATTGGCAGCTTTATTGGGTGTGTAATTATTGTTGCTGCCATATGTTACACTCTCGCTTCCTGGGAAAGCAAAAACTGCATTCTCTGCTGATCTTAGCAGTAGTTGCAGAATTTTATGTCATTAATGCCTTTACAAGAAATCTAAGAAAAGACAGAAATAAGTTTTTAGGAAGACTTCAGGAATCTGAAGTAATTCTTTCCACTTGGCAATAAATTTTAATTCTACCATTGCATAAGAATATGTCAGATTAAACATTCCTTGCACTTAAGAAACAGTCTCATCTTCAGGTAAGGCAGGCTGACAGTTGAGAAATACCAGTGTAATCAGTGTGTGTAGGAGTTTACACACATTGTCACGTATGATGTTTCATCAGCAGTATTAGCAGTTAAGTTCCTAGAAGTTTGTTCTAGATTTTTGATGAATTTTGGCATGAAATATGTGCAAGTGCTGTGTATAAATCTTGCTTTGCAAAGCTCTAGCAGCAAATGTGCACAGTATGTCACGTGGAGCTTTCAGAACTCTATAGACCCATCACAGAAATATATTTAAATAAGATTAGTTTTGTCCTTTTTCCACTTAAACTCCTTTAAATCAGGTAGTTAAATGATATATTATGAGAGATGGAGATTTATATACAGTGCTGGTTTGTACTTTTATTTTGAAAGGGCAATTTTTTGTGTTTTTTGTAAGGCTGGTTATGAAACATTAAAACAGAGATCTTCATATTCAATACTCGGTGAATCATTATATGTATTATTTTATTGAAATTAAATGTATTATTTTATTGAAATCTTGTCTTTAAATGAAAAATGAGGAGTTTACTTCAGCTGCAAAGCAAAAAAAAAAAAAGAACCTAAAATGTAAGAGGGAAATAAAAAGTAGGAATATGAAAAGAAAGAGGAAAGAAAAAAAAGAAATTCTATTAAAGCATTTGAAAGCACTAAATTCAGCTTCTGTTGTTACASATACCATTGCACAGTGCCAAATATGAAGCTAACATTAAAAATATTTTGGGGTATTGTGTAAATATTATATTTTGGCTGTTTCTTATACCTACTTCAAATAATATATTTCTTCTGGTTTACAGACATTTTTTACAGGAATTRTTTTGTAAATTCCAGATTATTTTCTTTTACAAGTTTCATTCTTAAAATTGTATTTTTAAGGCAGAAAGAAAAGAGCGTTATTAAAAATCTGAAGATTGTGCAAAATATTTTCAGAGATTTCCTGTCATTGCAGATGATGATATATTGACATAMAGAGGCAGTTTTTTGCACATCTGAATAGCACAGACACCTGTGATTTTTCTTGTCCAGGTTAGCAAGTAGAATGTTGAGATTCTGACTCCTTGCATGTGTAACTTGAGAAATAAGATTTTAAAAATCCCAGAAGGTCCTAGAAAGTGTAATCAGTTCTGCTCATGTCACAAAGTGAATGTTGCATTTTTGATGGTCATCAGTGAATAGAATAGAATAGAACAGAATACAATAGAAATCACTGAGGTTGGGAGATACCTTCAAGATAATCCAGTTGAACCATCCACCCAGCACTGTAACCCCTTAACCACTAAAACATCACCCAGTGCCACATCCAGATGCCTCTTGCACAGCTCCAGGGATGGTGACTGTGCCATATCCCTGGGCAGTCTGTTCCAATGCCTGACACCCTGACAGTGAAAAAAATTTTTCTAGTGTCTAATCTGAATCTCCCTTATCTCAGTTTAAGGCCATTTCCTCTGGTCCTCTCCCCTTTGGTAAAGCCTGTGGTTTCCCAAATATTCCATAGTTTCCCTCCTGACCTGTCCTAGAATCATTTCAGTAATAGTATCMCTACACCTGGGTAGCAGCTAGCAATTATTGCTTCCTTGCTTGCCTTGTAGAAACAGTTGCTCAGTTGTCCTTTGTTGCTCAGGATCTTTGAAGAGTGAGAGCTCCCTTTTTACATATAATCCTGCTACTTTTTYTGCCCCTTTCCTTTTAGTCTTGCCAGTTATGAAATCCCTTCAGTCCCTGAAGAGATTGAAGTTCACAACTTACCCATCCCTTCATTTTCCCAAAACTCACTTGCAATTGCCTTTTTTGCTATACATAAACTGTGCTTGTTCTGTTTTAAAAATTATAGAGCAGTGACAACCACTATCTTCAGTATTTGCTTGAAGGTATTCTCTTAAAGGTGTCTGTATTTAGTCTGATGTATAATTTCCTTCATCATGGCAGATGACATTTTATAATAGGATTTCAAAGGTAAGGCTGTTTTACAGATCATTCTTTGTAATATTTAGAAAGCTGTAATATATAGAATCTGCGAGAAAAATATTGAAGKGTGGTTCAGATCAGGATCTATATTAATTTYTTGCTTCCTGGTTTTCTGTTTCTTATTCTAATCAATTCTGATGCATTTAACTTTTCTAAAAATGCAAGTACTCCTGACTGAAAATTGGATTTTTAAGTAATTGAAATTAACTTATACTTCRGATATTTTTATTTATATAATTGTTAAAAATKTTTCTAGTTTAGTAAAATTTACAATTTAGTTGTAGTTCAATTTCTTGCTTCTTTTGATTAAACTCTGTCTTAATTTAGATTCAAACTATATACTAGCATCTGTTTAATGAAAAATATTGGAATAAAATACTGTGCATATATTATAGTATAAATAGTTGATTTGAAATGTTAAATTTGGTGCGGACAAGTTCCACACAGAAATTTTTTTATGAAGWCCTTCTGACAAACCAGTGTGAGAGATCCTCTCTCATCGCTGTACATCTGATGCAATTTGCCTACAGTCTTATTATTTCCAAAAAATGGTAATAAACCAGCTGTTTCATAATTACTAAAAAATACTGTGTGTTGTGTGGCCAGCAGATTGCTCCTGCCTTGCCCAGAGTTAGAAAACTTTTTCAAAACTGAGTATTAGCCAGTTATCTTCTTTGAATGAGCATTGAACGCTATATCTGGCTTAATTATTGGCTACAGGAGTTGCATGATGTTGTTGACTTGAAGTTCTAAGCAGAACCATGTGGGGGAAAAAGTTGTCTATCAATTGGCTGTGTGGTGGATTACTCTCCTTTTCAGTGACTGTGTTTCATATTGTAAGGATCCAAACTGTAGATTTGATCCTACCAGAGCTTGATCCATTCCAGCTTGTTAGCGACATGAAACAAATGGAGAATGTTGGTAGTTTACCTAAAGTCTAGGACCTACAAAATGTGATTTTTGTTCATTTCTGCACAATTTCTATATAAACAGAGACGATTTTTAATAACCTTTACATCAGTAAAATAGATTAATTCTGTACTGTGTGTCTGCTGGCATAAGTGTTTCCAGGAAGGGTATTAAAAGGCATTCTATTTCCCAGGGAGGGAAGTTGTGAGGTGCTGTTGTAGTACCTGAAAACTCCCCCACAGACAAAAGGTAGCTGATAGTGAAATGAAAAGCATTAGCTAGGGGATTCTTTGGGATCCAACAGCACGATGGAAAAATGTGTCTGAATTCTGAACATGTTTTGTGTTTGTCACARTTACTGGTAGAAAAAATAAATTAAAACTGCTTTGTTACCTCTGCATGGGAGTAATTTTATCCAGTGGATATCCAAACATGGCAATAATGTGTACTGTTCTTGTTTCCATTCAATAATGCCTTTTTTTTTACTTTTCTAGGTATTCTTTCCCTTGAATAGTTTATTTCTCTGTATCACGCTGCCATACTTTTTTCTTTTTTTTTTTAATTTTTAACCTTTTCATAAATCCTCTCAAGAAGTATGTGTTTATGAGGAGCAGCATAGGTGCATTATTCCATCCTGCGTCCTTTACCTGACTTCAGTATAAATGTTTCTATTGCTGTCTTATTGCATTATGGTTTCATACARATATTAATTTCCTCAGCCACAGTAAGGTGGCTTTTTTCAGTACCTAAAATCAACTAGTTGCAGTCCTAATTCTTTACTCGAAATGATATCTTAACCATCTTAATGTGGTCCATGATAAATTGCTTCTGACCTRTTCAGAATTCTTTGCTGGAATCTAAGTTGCTGCTGCTGCTAAGGTCTCAAGCTTATGTTGCTTTTAGCACATCTCTGCACCAGCTATTTTGGCTATCTTTACTAWGATAGCCAAAGTTCGTAAGTTCATAAAATGCAGTCAGAAGGTTTGTTTTCTTAAAGTCACCTTAGTAGCTTTGCTGTAACCACAGGAGGCTTTAGCCTTCATTTAGGCTATACAGTGGAACTAGGAATTACTACCCTGTTCTTTTTCTGCTTTCTGCTTTTTTTAGCCAGTGAGAGCATGGCTTRCTAACATTCTGCATGCTTCCAGCTATTGTTCCTTTTTCTGTTCATCTACCAACTATGGCAGCAAGTAAAAAAAGAGGACATGACAGTAGGATTTAGCTTGATTCTTTGGTTTTATCTTTTGTACAAACAAAGTGTTTCCATTCCAAAACACTTTCCAGTGCTTAGCAGTGTTGAACTTTTTGAGCCAGAATTAATGTTTATCTTGCATTAATGTGTGAATTGTTTTTCTGAAGAATTYGGCCAAACAAAATTATGCTTTCTATCCACTGCAGGAGATGGAAGATCATTAGCACTTGTTTTGGGAGTGCTCTGATTTGATTTTTTTTCCAATAGATTGGAATTGTGATAATGATCATCTCAACAGTTTTGCCATTGTGATTTACCTGTTTTCCATGTTCGAATAACTCATCTGACCTTTGTACCTTCTAAAAATATTTTWCATTCACTTTGACAAATTCCAAGTGAGCTTTTTGCTACTTTGCACTTCTCACAGCTGTAGTTCAAACTGCCTTTTCATTAATACTTTTTATATGTAATTCTGGAACTGTTTTTCCAGAACTACTGTGCTCAATCTACTCCACAGTCTTACTGTTTATTCCAGAAATTACTCAGGTGGCCTTTACAGGAGTTCAGAAACTTTTCAAAGAGCCTGAAGTTCCCAAGTGTTATGGTATCTGTTTTTTTCATTTTCCYTATTAGGATGCAGCACAGATGCCAAGCAATCTGAGGAGCGATCTGCATCTGCAAATGAAGAACTTTATCCTTTCTGTAGGGAGCCCAGTTATTTTGAAATCCCTACTAAAGAATGCCAGCAAGGTTCACAGGTAGCAGAGGGTGCTATTCATGAAATTCCCACAAAAGATACCCAAAGCTCCCACACAGCAGCTTCAGGCCATGCTTCCTTTACCATTGAATTTGATGACAACACTCCAGGAAAAGTGAAGATCAAAGATCATGTGACAAAATTCACATCAGAGCAGCGTCACAAGTCGAAAAAGCCTTCTTCCTCCAGTGGCCAGGACCTGCCAGGGCTCCAGACAGTGATGATGGCTGCAGAGAGCAAAGTGGCAGATTGGCTTGCACAGAACAATCCTCCAAGAATGATATGGGAACCAACGGAGGAGGATTCCAAAAGTATCAAGAGTGACGTTCCAGTGTACTTGAAGAGACTGAAAGGTAAAGTGAATAAYTCCAGCTATGCTTTATTCTGAAAGCAGTAATTCCTTGCCAGCAGGCACTCAGAGGATCCMTGAGCTGTTGGGGAGTTCAGAGGAAATCACAGATACTCCACACATGTGCAGGGATTTTGGGCTGGGAAATTTTATTGCTGAATTAGATCTTACAAAGAGCATAGGAAATGAAATGCTGAATCATTTTACAATCAATATGCTAATTGGAGATGTTCTAGTGTGGCTGAAAACATCAGGTATTTAAACACTGATTTTGAAAAAGAAAAGGAAAAAACTCACCTTAAATTTTATATATCTCACTTTTTCTCATTAATTATTTTAAAAACATGAATTGCTTTTWAGAATCAAAAGTCTGAAATTCAGTTTATGCTTTTAGCAACTCTTTCAGTAGCGTATCTTCTGTGAATATTTGTGTTCTAAAAAAATTATTTATGGCAAAGAATACATATACTCATTCTGCTTATATGGATCATGTTTGATGTAGTCAAGTTTGAGTMAGGAATCAGAAATAAAGGAAGAGCTTCAGTGTTTTTACTCAGCTTGTGGACTGTTGTATTCATATGAGTGCTGCTGTCGAATGGAGTTCCAGGTGATCATAACGTGTTCATTTATTGCAGACAGTTGTATTTCAAATGAAACGAAATCAAATGTTACACATGACAAGAGCACTTTCTCTTGAGTGTCACTTAAGAGAACAGAGAAGCAGATAGTCTTAATGTTCAGGTGAAGATTCCAGTACCATTCAAATTTCTGGAATGAAAACTTCTGATGAACTAAGTCTCTATTATTTTCCATTTTTAATTTCAGCAGGTTAACCCTACAGGTCTCATTTTCCTGCATTTGCTCTGCAACATTATCATGTCTAGTTCTTAACCAGCTGGGACTGGTTTCTTTGCCTTATTGATGAAAAGTCTGCTTTCTAAGGCTGACTCTTTCAAATAAAGATGTAAATAAAATTCTGAAAGCAGAATTAGATAATTGTGCTAGCATAAAGGTAATAGTATATTATTTCTTCCGGTGTAAATAACATTCTTTGGAATACATGTAAATGTATTTTATTCATTAATGTTCTGTAAGATACTAGCCATGACACTTTGATAAATAGAAGGGGCTTTGTTTATAAGTCTTTTCCTGAAAAAAACTCCCTAAAGTCTGATTATTTGTCATCTGAAAGAGGTGTAAGTTATGGGATGCATATGGCCATAATAAATATCTGAATTTTGTAATCTTTTATGGCCTGTTTGTATTCTCATTCATTAGTTGTATTTTTAAATAGTAAATATACCTAGGTGCTTTGAAAGTTTGATTGAAAAAAAAAGCCTCAACTTTTTTTTCTCTCCTTAGCTTTTTTTTTTTAATATTCTGTACTGAAGTCCCAATGCTAAAATTAAATTGTGACTTTTATTGTGATGTTGATCTTGCTTTATTGTTATTTGGAAATATATGAATCATCACGTAATTTTTGTAGGCACTATTCTAACAAGTAGAAAACAGGGATGTAAGTTGGGATTTCAGCTGTGTTTTTACTGGTATTAGTCTGATAAGATTAGCCAATACATAATTGCTATGTAACTGAATAGAATTAAAAAYTGTACATAAGATATATATGCACCCATATATGTATGAGCAAAATTTGATCTAAAAGAGTTCAAAGAGGATGAAACTCTTCCTTCCCAAACACTGAGCTAAAATTTGGRAGCATTGACATTTTTCTTGTACATGAGGTTGCTCTGTAAATACACTTATTGTGTGTAARTGTCCAGCCTTCTGTACATTTTCAGGTATCATTGCAAAGTACACTTGTAGGTGTATGTATGATTTATGAAATATGCAATCTTTATTCATAGATCTCAGAGTAGTTTGTGGAATGAATAAGTAATAACAGCCATTTCACATGCACACATCAGATGCTGAGTGGAGTGAATTATGGAAAAACTCATTGCTCTTCWTGGAAAGAGTAATAAAGAATTCAATCCAATTTTTAGTAGACATTTCTCATGATAAACTGTTGTAAATGTGGGAGGAATCCAGCAATATGAACTGTGGCTCTCTTTMCACTGTCAGAAGGGCTTTATTAAGGTTTTCTTTTCCCTCTTAACCCTGCCTGGAATGTGTCAGTAGTCATTTGTAACTTACGGGCTCTGTAACAAAACTGATATAATTCAGAAACATACTATAGTACAGCTGGTAAAATGCTGGCTTTTATATGTCGCTGATAAGTGCTCACAGATGAGAGAGAATATTGGGGAAAGGATACTTCAAATGCACTGCTGTTACTGATCAACTTCTAAAATGTTTCATTGTTTGACTTGTAGCAAGTTGATTGCATTTCCAGGAACTGTACCAAATTTGCAGAGCCAGGTACAGTAAGTTGTTGGAGTTTAAACAGAAATCCAGTTTGAAATAATTTCCTTCCTAGTTTTGTCTTTTTTTRTCTGTTACGTTGGGGTCTGTTTCACTGTGTTATGTATTGTTTTGCTTTGCTTGTAGGGAATAAGCATGATGATGGCACACAAAGTGATTCAGAAAATATTGGTGCACACCGACATTACAGTAAACGGGCAGCACTTGAAGAGCACTTAAGGCATCATCATACAGAGCTGAAAAAGTCACACCAGAAAGTCCATTCCACAGAAAAGCAGCCAGAGCAAGCTGGTTTGAGTCAGACTGCCTTTATGATTGAGTTTTTTGATGAAGACCATCCTCGCAAGAGACGTTCTTACTCTTTTTCTCAGAACGTAGGAGCTCTCTGCTCAGAATCTCCATCTCCAACATCTCACACACGAGCTGAAAGAGTGAAACCTGCATCAGGAGAGAAAGTCACTTCACCTGTGCAAGCTAGCTCACATCACAGAGCAGTACATGGTGTTCATGCCAAACTTCTAAGCCAGAAATCAGAAGAAGCCTCTGCTGCATTACCTGCCTTACAAGCTGCATTGTTAAGGAGTTCAGGAAGCCTTGGTCATAGGCCTAATCAGAACCAGGAGATGGACAAAAAGTTGAAGAGCCAACATATTTCTGCTGCTACTGAAAAGGACAATGAGGATGACCAGAGTGACAAAGGTACTTACACTATTGAGTTGGAAAATCCCAATCCTGAAGAAATGGAAGCCCGCAAAATGATTGACAAGGTGAGAAACATGAAATKCATTCTGATGTTACAAGTGTTATGGGATGTGTGGGCAGGTGTSTACCACTTCAGTTCTGCTTATTAAAGCTGCTGCTATAACACAAGTTTTTAAACCAGCCTAGAATGTTGAAATGTGAAATTACTGAAATGTCRTTAGAGCAGCAGCAGGCATTTGGCTAAACATTAYCCCTTGTTTCCTGCTGCTGTTGTCTTAAAGTTTGGCAGTTTTAATGTGTTTTCAAAAGATTTCAGTACTGTAAAAATAGGAGGCACCAAAAATCATTTAACTGGTATTTTTATGAGGGTGATTTATGTCCTTGTGGAAATGCTCACTAGTTTTTGAAAGCCTATTGTGCCTAGTTTTTATTATATAAATTGCTTCCATCCAATTTAGCATATAGATATAGATAGCAAATGTTTTCTCTACTTACTTAAAAAGTATTATATTCAGTAACAGTAACTTGAATTTCAGCATCAGCTACAAAGAATAAGTATAAAAATGCTTTGATTTTCCAGAAGACTTTACATGATAGCAATACATGTATTATACATAATATATCATAGTTTACTTATTGGTAACAATAGAAATATCAATAACAAATTGTACAATACAATACCAATTGTATTTGCACTTTAAAACTATTAAATAACTGTTCTTTGGGTTCAACAGGAAAATGTGGGTAGCAGAAGCTATGTTTAATCATTTTGCTTAACATGACTTGAAATTGATTTTTTTCTGGTTTTGTTATGTTTTCCTAGATAATCTATCATGGTAGAATGCCTGCATCCAATTCTAGGCTAGAGTTTTCCATTTTAACAGGAAATTCATCACTTACTTGTGTTAGAATTATCTAAGGATTCATTTGCATGTCTAAAACTTTTCAGATCTGAACAAATACATTATAATATTTAGAATTAATTTTGGCTGGTGTTGAAAACTGGTTTTTGCAAGAGAAGCTAGCTTCACTGGTTTGATTTTATCAAAAAATCCTGAAGTAGTGGGGAAATGGGACATTCTATTATAGATGGTTTTCTTTTAAAAAAGGTGTTTATGGAGCATTTCAAGACAGGGATTAAAGTAAAGGTTGTCGCCTTCAATAAAATAATAAAGAAAATTAGGTTCACCTCTTACGGATTCTGAAAAGGAAATTTTTGACTTCTTTGACTCAATATTCAAAAAGCAACCGGGAACTAAAAACATTCCAAATGAAGTAAGTAAATATKAAGGAACTACATTACTACATTTTATTCTTAAATTATAAATCTTCAAATAATTGCATTAGAAAATTTGTAAGTTGTTTTTTAGCTAAATATAGTAGTTCAACAGGGCTTTTTTGGAAACCACACAAAGTAATAACATTTGAAAATAGTCAACTTATGTACTAATTGAAAATGTTAGTACTGCCTAATATTTATAAACATAGAATATGCTGAGTTAGAAGGGAGCAATTAGGATYGAGTCAAACTCTTGGCCCTACACATGGACATTCCAATAATCACAGCATGTGCCTGAGATGGGTTGATAAAATTTTAAATTTTTTGTGGCCTTCAGTACCAGTTCACATTCTCTTATGTTAGTTTCTTGTTTGAAACAAATCTCTCCTGCTGCACAAGAGATTCAGGAACAGGAAGCGAATGGAAGCCTTAAGGACAATACTGAAGTATTGCTTAATAATCTTAGTGTTATATAGAAGCTTTTGGGTGTCATAAATTTCCCTTACTGCTAACTTTAAAGGTGTCGCCACTAGATATTAAAGATTTACTRTGAAGTAAAACAGAGATGTTTTTTCTTCAAGGTCTTCTGTATCATTTCACTTAGTATCTGTGTTGAAATCTTATGAACACTATATTTTACACCCAGTTCAAAGAGCCCTGCTATGCAATTCTTATTTGATTTGGTAATAGGAAGTAGTCTGATACTATTTTAATGAAGTGCAGAAAAACAGCCAATGAAGAAAATCTAAACCAAATGAAAGCCAAAGTTTTGTCCTCCAGCTGAGCTTAGCTTTGCTTCCCTCCTATTTTAAATTCCKAATGCTTTGGATAATATTACTTTGCCAAAGGGGGATAAGACAAGGACTTTCATTAGCCTGTTGACTCCTGTGCTTCTTTATTGAGGATTTAAAAGAATTATTGGTATATGTCTTATCAGTTATTTCAGTATAATCACTCTTTCATTGTTGGCAAGTCTGTCCTTTTTCTGAGTAGTTACTATGCCTGCTCAATAGAGTCTAATTTAAGGATGTCTCTTGAGTCAAAAGTTTAATTGAGATTCAAGAGTTTAATTTGCTAGGATTGGGATGAAAATGCATTACAAATAGCAAGGATCACTTTCTAAAACATTTGCACAAATAATGCATTCTTGCCAGTTGCAATTTGCATTGGAATGGTGCTAAAATCTGTGTGTGCTTTACCTGAAGAATTTTCAATGGAATGAAGTATCTGCGTTTGGGTATTTTTTCCCTTTTATTGGAGGAAAGAATGGCCAAAATATCCAAAGATCACTCCCAAGTATGACTCATTCTTAGCCTTAGCCTTCTCTTTTCTCTGGAAAGGAACATAAGAGCAAACCACAAATGCAAGAGTAGTATTAACTTGTAAAAAATCAAGATGGGATTATAAATGCTTCTTTGCATTAAGAATCCAAGAAAAACATGCAGGAAGTCAAAATTACAATTCTCAGAACAACAAAAAAAAGGAAAACACCCATCTCTCTATGTAATTCTAAGAAAAAGGAAGTAAAAATCTTAATGTTGAGCTGTGTTATTTCCTTCAAAAGTACTRTTTTTGCTTAGGGTAGCCTTTTACTAAAGATCCTAAGAAACAGTCTCAAGAAGAAGAGATGCTTGTGTGAAATGATTTTTAAAAGCCAGAAACTATGCTATCCTGCTTATTCAGCATCTTTATTTCATTTAGATTGCTAAGGATCCATTTCTTCCTCTGGTGCTCTTTCAGCCTCTAAGAAAAACRTATTGTCACTACAGCAGAAAAGGAGTAGAATAGCAAATGACAGAACCTTTATTTCTCAACCATTTAAGCCTGACTTTTGAGAAGAGAATGTGAGAAAAATGCATTATCGAAAGAAAGAGGAAAACATTTCATAAGTAACATAGAAGAGCTTTTAAACTGTGATTCTTTTCCCTRACAGAGAGGGGTAATCAGATATCTGCAGTCATGACTGTCTTGGGGTGAATGTCTGCTACTTACYTAATATGCAAGTTTTCAAATACATTATGGCTTGTATCTTATACAACTTACAAATTTGCTTTCAAAGAATTTTTGTTAAAAAATATTTTATTTTAAAATGAAAAAATAGAGTACATATACACATAGTTTTCARTTGTAAACGTTGAAAGAAGGTGCAAGTAAAAATTTATGTTTGTGTCTTAATGTTCTTTATTAATAGAGACTACTTGAAAAATGACACTAAACTCTGCTTCCTAAAAGTCCTTTCATTAGCCAATGATATTTCTGCATCCAGGTGTTCAAATGTCACYTAAATTCATAGAGAAGTATGAATTGGTTAGTAGGCTAAGGTTTAGAAAATAAATATATTGATAACATGAGGAAAAATAGATGAYGGATCTCTTTTTATACTTGTAGAGCTCTTTTTAAAATTGCCATTGAGAGCAATTTCATCAATGTGTCAAGAAAGCAAGCTGCTCTTATATACCACAAAGYCCTCCTTGAACATATGTGGCATAAAATACCCTCTACTCAAATAGCACCAGAAAGACACAACTTTTTCCAGCAGAATARTGGTCTTATTGTTGTAGCTAACAGTTAAGCACAAAATAAAACAAATTCAGGATCTTGATTTAATTTAGAACATGTTTTCAGTGTTAAGTTTACCAAATAAAATACATGAGTAAATGGGGCACAGTTGTAGGATTTGTTTTTTCTTTAAATCCAGCCTTTATGCTCTTTAGATRGGTTCAGTGCTTTCTTCAGTTAACACTTAGCAATTGCTTTCTTTTTATCTYTGAGTTATAAATTTTCTATCCATTTTATGTTTTCTAAATAAATCAAATTTCCTAGAAGAAAGTTGTTCTCAGCAATCATATCACATTAAAAAATCTTCATAGACCACAGGAAAGGTAAGTCTGTCAGTGGATGAAAGAATTCAAAATTATGCTTCCGCAGTTCATCTTCGTTTTTTGTAGATATAAAGAGACYAAATTATCATGCTAATAACTTCCCTKTTTCAATAAAGCAAAGTACTGCCAGTAATAAATATTAATAAATGAATGTGCAAATAATTCTGCATGTGTTTGGAATATTAAATACATTGAGGCTATTGTAGTAAATAAAAAGTAACTCAATGGGATTTTTTGCAATTTTTTGGGGGGTTTTCTTAAGGGCTCTTTTCCTGTTTGTTTTGTCTAGGGTTTTTTGCTGTCTTGCTTCTTCAGCCAGTTTCATTTTAGGGTATTTAAAAATTGAAAGATTTTGTAGAACTTACTATAGTAGACATAAGCTCTTCTATGAATGTGTGGGAAGGGATGGAATAGAATTGAGGCTATATGAGTGTTTCARGTCCTGTCAGATAACCAGAAAATCTGGGATGTGATAGCAGTTCATATGCATATGGAAACTTCTGGCTTAAAATTTTCGTTGGTCCCCGGATTTTTTACTTGATTTATGTTATTTGCATTTAAATTTCCTAAAAGATAATTGATTTTTTCATCAGCWAAGTAAGTTTAGATTGTAAATTCAGCTGATTTGTACTGATTCCCAAACAGAAGATTTGAAAAAAATGTACAAAATCAAATCTCAATCCATCCTTCTGCCACCTTCAGAAAGACTTACTGTGACTATGAAATGATTTTGTTTTCAATGCAAGCTCCGTATTCTAGATGTTTTAAAGTCTTTATTTATGTAGATAGACAGGCCCTAATAGTAATGAGCTTGTTTTTAATGTGMAGCCTATAATCTTGAATTTTATTTRATTAYATACTGTGCAATGAGTATACATAAAACCATACTCTATTGACGCAATCTTGAAAGAGATTCTTCTTTCCTCTTGAAAATTTTGGAATAGTAATTAAAGGAAGGAAAACTGTATCGGTGTTCACTGTAGACAACACRTTTTCCAATTTTATTTTCTAGGTCTTTCTGTTTATGAWGTTACCCATTTGTTTTGTTTGARTTTTTTGGGTTTTGGGGCTTTTTTTGAGTATGGGTATGAATGGACTCTATTCTGAAAGATGATTGTTACAAAATGGAATCTCCTTACTCTTTTTTACTCCCAGAGTATATCTKTTCATACCACATTATAATATTGGCTGGTGTGTTTTTGAGGGACTGTTTACTTTTGAATGATTTATTGTTGTTGCTTTAAGTGTTCATAAATTTGTACACCAGATCTTGTCTTCTCTGTTGCAAATGTTAAAAATTTATCAATAATCTTGCAGATTGTTATTGTTATAATACAATTATAATTTTGTTGTGGCATTAATATAGATGTTATGGAACTGCTCTCAGCAAGTTTTTCAGTATTATGCCTGGAAAAACTACCTGGAAAGAATCAATGGACAGGGAGTAAGTTAAGAGAAAAAAAAATCTCAGTATGTTTCAATTACTGTTTAAGGAACTGAGGTAGATCACTTTCAGGTCTCCTGTCCTTTTACAGTCTCTGGGTTTAATTACTTTTACCATTGCTTCAGCAGTTTCTTTTACAGAAATGCCTTGAGCCTCACAGAGTGTCTTGTYTGCAGAATTACTATTTTATGAGTACAGTGCTGAAAAAGCAGTAGACCAGTTGAAGCCTATCCAATCATCTGAGCTTATAAATTTTGTCAAGAGTTCGGAGGATGTTTTTAGTCTTTTCTTCTTATGAGGAAAATAGTTTTACAGCCTCTAAACTTGTTTCCTTTTTAATTTGGAATCCTAAAGAAAATGAATTCTTCACAGTAGCAAACAGGGACAAAATATGTATGCATGGAAATATGTAACTGGTGTCTGGTAAGAGGAAGCTCTCAGACTTGGCACATTGATTCTTTTCATTTGCTTATGTGGCTTTTTTTATACCAGAGCATCTTGCATCTGATTCTATAACTTCGATATRGAGTTAAAATGACGTAAACAGCTTCTGTGAAAATCCATGGCTATTCATGAGATATGCCCTGCACAGAACACAGTCTGTTTGCCTGGCATGACTGGGATAACTGCCAAGAACAAGCAAAAACTATTAAAATGAAACTCCTCAAAAGCAGCTTGGTTAAACGCAGTTCATGCAGTAGCTAAACACAAAGTGAATTGAGGTGCTGTACTCTTACCTCACTTTGTGAAAGGTGGGAAAAAATGTTTGCCTTTTGTCTTTTCTCTATGATCAATAACTGACTGTTAAGCACCAGTTTACTGCCTGAACTGCCTTTGTGGACAAATTGTCAGGAGCTCAGTCTGAACACCAAATGCAGCATTACTGAGATGGTCTGCTGAGACGATCTGAAGCCTCTTCCATTTCCTTGCTCTCTGGAATCCTCTCTTGCCATCAAATAATCATCCTCTGAGTGTGGTTTTTTTACAACTTCTTCTTTCTCAGTACACCCAAACTGTACTCAAATCCTGAAATCATGTTCGTATTTCCAAAATCATATTTCTTCTCCCTTTTTTTTTTTCTTACATTTGTTTTTTGCTGGTCTTACTCTGTCAGTTCACAGTTCAGTTTCTGAAATCTACTTCTGACTTCTGTGACAAACAAATATGCTCTTCATCTTCTTTTTCCCTAAAAGGTTATTAAACAACTGCTATCATAATTTACATTCCCATCACTTTACAATGTCAGATAGCTTATTTCTAGCTAAATCGTTTGTTCCTTGTTTGTTTTCYCATGATCCTACTTTAATGCCTTGTACAGTGTAGCCCCTTGTTCCTTACCATTGCTCTGCTCTGTTTTTATTTTTTTTAATCTGTTCATATTTGAATTCTCTTTTATCTTTCTTGTCATTGGGTTTCATTCTGTTCCTTTTATACAKATTGCCTATATTGAAATTAATAGCATTCAACTAATGGTCTTTTTAAAATATGTTTCTAGATTATGTCCCTGACTGTTGTTAGGAGCTGAAAGAATAGAAAAAGAGTTATTGAAATAGCTTTACTTTTCARATACCATCATTAATGAATAGGAATTGCAGCTAGAATTCTTAATATTTATTTGTTGGTTTTCTGTTAATTTTATTGATGGTATTTGTAATTACTATGAATCCTTTTCATTAAGACTTCAGCAGTAAGATTACTGGGTAAACTYTGTAAACCAAAAAATTTAAAACTAGATAGTAGTTTAAAAAAAAATCTCCCGCTTTTCCCATTCTAATATACATAATTTGCTGTAAAACTGAGTGAACATATCTATTAGAAGACTCAAATGATACTTTTTTCCATTTATATCAGTATCTTCAGTATGATGATTTCGACAAGGAACTAGCTCTGTGGTCATTAAGTACTGAATAATTGTAGTATTGTAGAACTGCTGTGTAATCATACACCGTGAAACAATTTAAACGTAAAGCAAGTGATATTGTGAACTTTGAAAAGCATCTAAATGGGATATAACTGGAAAATGGTTTTTTTCTTAGTCAAGAACTTCCAAGTTTATGAAAAGCTCATAATAGCATCAGGTGAAGGTTGTGAGCATGGGGGGAGGAGTTAGCAAATCACTATCTTCCTTCTTATTCAGAAAAAATTGTTGCCGTTATTTTTTCTGACCAGTTTTAATTTCTTGAAAGTATCGCACRTATCAAGAAAGAAAGTAGACTTCTGTGGTTTAAAGAGTCATCTTGATAGTTAATTCTAAATACATTATGTTCACCTCTAGTACAGTTCATCTCTGCTACAAAAAAATATTATTTCGTCTACTTTGGGGCAGAAGGAAGAGTGAACAAGACCAATTCCTGATCTCTAAAGCTAGCTTTAGAGAGCTGTGTCAGAGCTGTGTTGCAGCTATGGTGATGAGCTGGTGAACTCAGAGTCATGAGCTGTTGTCACAGGGAAGTGTATATGACCTGCCAAAAGAGGGTACTCTGCTTTCTACAAAATTAGCCCTTGCCAAAGAGACCAAGGCGTGGTCTCAGGCTGTCTCTGAAAATATGCCAGTACCCTTTGCAAGATTTGCATCTTGCYTTTATTGTGTTAGRTAAATTTTGTTAATTCTTGAATTTGGTTGGAAAAACAATTGTAATAATTACTGGTTAATATAGATAAGGTTATATTCTCAGAATATTGGAAAAACTGTTGCTGCTATGAAGTGATGATATTTGCTAATTCTCCCATTAAGCTACAATTGTTTTGCCATTAGTTATTGCATATTTTCCTTCTATATTTTTTCAGGGCAAGTTTGCATTCCAGCAAGTAACAAGATAGTGCTTTGAGACTTGCTATAGTTTTAGTCTGATGTTTTGTCCCTTTGTTTTACTGGGTGAACTGCAGAATATAAGTGGATTATCATAGGGATTCTCTGGGGGATTTTACCATTGCAGCCATGTGGCATAGACCCTGCAAGAACCCCATGAAATGGTGCAGATTGGTGGGGTGTCTAGATATTTATCTGTCAGTCAGCTTTCAGAGYTTYTGTGAAAATTTTCATCCTGGTTTTYGTTCTGTAACTTCATGAAACTTGAAGCAATCAGGATGGAACAATGTAGTCTTCCTGCTTAAATAAAATTTCAGAAAAATAAACAATAGGACAGAGCGGATCAAAAAATTTTTAGCTTTCTAGAATGATTGCTTATAGGAAGCTGATACCTTGAAAATATCTTTCTSTGGTAGATTCAGTTTTAAATTACATGTATTTTAAAAAATGCATTAATATTGTTTGGGTTTTTTATAATTCTAGGAATTGTTCTTTATATTTATTTATTCATTTTACATTACTCTCATTCCCCAGATTCCCTGAAAAAATGCAAAATCAGAGTATTATGAAAGTCCCTGTTGTTTACAGTACTATTTATAAAGGGTAAAGGACTTAAGAAACTTTTTTTTCATKGACAGCTGTGTGGTGGATATGTGTGATTTGTGATAGTCACGTACATAGAATACATAGAATTGTTTTACCTCCTTTATRAAAAATAAAGGCTTGCTTCTCATTCTTCAAACAGCTCGGTGTGTCCAAATCTGTATTGATTGCGGAACCTGGCTTCATATTTTTCTTCCCCAAAACACAGTTAATCCAAATACATTTCATAGTTGCTTCTGACAAATACAAGCTTTACAGAAKGAAACTTCAGTCTTTTTGTCTAAATAGATGAGAGATGCAGTAATATGTCATCAGCATTTCCTCAGAATTCTCTTGGTTTGATTATCCCTCTAGACCTCCCTTAAATGACTCTGCAGTCATGAAGGTATTTATGGAACAGAAACATCTAAGGAATTGGGAGCCTTGAAAAATTTAATCTAGTCTTTGTAGGAAGATATGAGTCTCTATCCATTCAGGCTTCAGTCACAACAGCCCACTGTTTGCACACATACCATATTGTAGCAGCCCGGAAAGTACAAATAGCATTTTCTAGATGGTAGAGAGATGATTTCCAGTAGAAACATTCAGGTTATTTGATGGAATAATTTTTCTCCTCATTATTTGATAAATGGAGTATGTGGATTGGTTAATCCTGAAATTCTGATAGTATTGTTTTTCTGCAGGTGTGTGACAGGTGTGTTAAGTGATCTACATTTTGTCAAATACTTGAGTTGTTCTATCTTGTGAGGAGTTTTAGTCTTTAAATTCTTAATTATGTGTTAGTAGCAATCTTTTCAAGGGGTTTTAATATCTCACAAGTCTGAAAATTAACCTTTGCGCTACATCATAGTTACGTGCATCTCTTCTTTCTTGTGAGGAGTTTTGCAGTTGTATAGCTATGGAACTTAGAGCAGGTGCATGCATATATCAAATGTAGAATTACATTGTAGTACAAAAATAAACTCTTATTGAGTAAGATGTTTTACTTTTCTTTCTAATAATACTGTCCCCAAATATTTTATCTCTTCTGATATCCCCACTGTATAGAGAGAAGGAACATTAGGAGTGCTAGTGTTTGGGTCTTAGTGATGTCCATGTTACCTTTCACAGAACAAAAATAGGCAATATTCAAATTTGGTTTTGCAGTAATTTTAATAATAGAAGAAGAACGAAATTTGCTTTAACATGGGTTCAGTACTATAAAAGGTAAGACTGAAAGAAGCAGTATTTCTGATACAASTAAAGAAATTTGACATGGTAAATTAATGTGCTGTCAGATAAAATGAAGCCATTTACAGGCAGCAATTTCCTGCTCTAGTCCCAATTAGATATGGAAGCRTGGAATTTGTATTTTCTCCCTGGTGCGTATGTGATAATACCAGAATTTAATTTCATTTAAAAGAACATATAAAATTCTGTAATTGATGAAATTATGGTACACAAAGAAAAAAGTCTCTGCAGAATAGTGRTACATTCAGAGACATCAGTGGATGGTAACTGGTTTCTATCTTCAAAAGTTGCTACAACTGTACAAATTAAAAGTATATAATGAAAGCAAAAATTTAAGTTTTAACGTTCTATTTTTATATTAAAAAAATGTAAATAATGTTTGGCAACTTCTAATCCAGAGACTTAGATATGATTTATGTATAAATTGAAAATTTGAGGAGCACTGCCTAAATTTTAAGATGTCAGGAAAGCAGGCTTTTATCAKGAGAACAAAAGACAAATCCAGTGCATTTGAGAAAATTTCCTCGGATCTAAGTGTAGTAATGATGTAGCAAGTTCTTCCTGTACAGTTAGAAGAGCATAAGGAGTTGAATATCAGGTGCTTAACCGCTATTTTCTCCTTTGTCTGCTTCTCAGAAGCTGACAGCATTATGGTTTGTGGCCATCTAGTGGTGAATCTGTTTTGAAGATACTAATCTTATTCAGCATTGTAATACACCAGTCCTCTAGATTTGCTGTGCAAAAATKAATTACAGGACACTTTTGGAGAAAAAAAGAATTCAGTACACCTTTTCCYATTCTGCACTAGTAGCATTTGTTACAGAAGGTAAYATCTGTGRAGATGACAAAACAACATTTGGTATTAACTGTTCCTTTTAGGCAACCAGTTTTAAAGTGTGTGTGAGGTTCATTTTATTTTGTGATTTTTTAATGTCTAAGTCACTAGTAGTAAAATATTGAATTTATTTCTTAGGCAGAAATTTGCAAGTTTTATAAATTACATATTTCTAAGATACAGATATTTTCTAAAATGTCTTTGATTATATATCAATTYTGAAAACAATTGATATTGCCTGTTTTCTATGACTCATGAGAAATTTGACAAACAATATGGTGGTTCTCCTGCTAAAGTTTTTATTATTACTAAATTGCCTTGGTAATAATGTTTTTCTAGTATTTTTTCTTCTGATTAATGTTTTTAAAATGTCATGGGAAAATTATTCTGGCATAAGCAGAAGAGRTTAATGTAAGCATCATAAGGAAACAGAGTAGTAAAAGAACAATGCCAAGTCACAACTTAGATGAGATGAGTCTACATGATTCATGAGACTCACGTAGGTAGACTTTTGACGTCTGCCAAGTCTCTAACTGTTGAAAAACTGAAATTTTGTTTGTATTAGAGAAGTAATTCAATAAGCATATTAATAGCAAATGCAATAATTTTTACTTCCTATTAGATAATAGCAAAAATCTGAAAATTTGGTGATTCTAGTTACTGGGTTTTTCCCTTAATTGGTAAAATGCATTTTGCAATGATTTTGCTTTTATCTTTTGTTCCTTTCATCAGTGTCACTTTTTCATATCTGACCATTCCAACTAGCAGTTCTTTGAATTTTCATAATGTTGACGTAGACTTCCACTTTTTTCTTTTTTTTTAATTGCTGTAGATTCTATTTAATTTGTAGATTGCACTAAGGAACAGATAAGCATAATACACTAAAACCTATTTATACTCACTATCCAGCATGCCACCATCCATCCATTAACATTGAACATTGTATCAGGATGGTATTGGGTTAATGAATGTAATGGTTTGTTTCATTTTCAGGTATTTGGAGTGGATGACAGCCAGGATTATAATAGGCCTGTTATCAACGAGAACCAGAAAGATTTAGTAAAAGATTGGGCTATAAATTCTGCTACAGTAGTGCTGGAAGAAAAAAGACCACTGAGTACAACTGGATTTCTTGACACAGAGGTAGAATTTAATTTTTGACGGTCTTCTTTTTTCTTCCACTAAAAGAGAGCACTAAGAACTGACCAGTAAGTGTTAAACAGGAAACAAAATCTTGCCTGGAAAAGTTTAACTCAGATCTATAAGTATTTTATTTCTCCTAAGCCTTCATTGCATTATCAAAGCTTGCCTGTCAGAGACAGGCACAATTCATTGCAGAGGTGTTTTAAAACTTGGCTGCCTTTCTATGTGCACTGACTCCAGTGTATTGGAAATGTAGCAGAAATTTCCTTGCAACAACATAACTTTTCACAGTATGTACTTCAGCAGARCTGAGGAAAAGCTGATTATGTTTTATAGCCCAACGCAAGTAACGATATTAAAATTCAGAAATAAGATGTGTGCACTTAATGCACGATACAAATTCATCTAGGAAAAAAATGGCAGATAATACTTTTCAGATTTTATCTCTGAAGCCGGAGGACTTCAGGTTTTTACATTTGCGGTTTAAGTTTTCCAGTGAGATGTCACTCATGGCAAGTCACTTGATTCAGACACAGTATAACTTAATCAGTTGATGAAGGAATAAACAGAGGAAAATGCCTGGCTTTATATATGACTTAGAATATGCACACAAWCTAGATACAGATTATGTTTCATACTGAAATCTTGGGAGGCAATCTGATATCATTGTGATAGATAAACTAGCTTGGAATGTGTCTGGAACAGAACAGGATCCCAATCAGCTGGAATCAACTGGTAACTGTAATGAAGCACGTAACACATCTACTTCCCTTGGCAAACTGTTTCTGAAGTATGGTCCTGTTACTTAGCAAACTGTATAAGTAAGCAAATTTTTTGGAAGACATCAAGAGCTTAAAGTATTACTCAGTGTGCCTGCCATGCAAATATATTGATTTTAGTATTTACAAATCTGTTGCTCCTCAAGGTGTGTTTTCTCATGGTTGTGTTTTAGCCACAGTGAAGCCTTGAGACAGTAAGTATGTCACTGTGTCTAGATTAGTACCTTTGACTAGTTTCTCTAAATGAAGTATTGCCACACAGCATAGGCATATCCTGCATAAGGTTTTTCACCTTGCTTCTTTGCACAAATCTGTAACCATGTTCTTTCTCTCTTTTTTTTTTTATGCCTGTTACAGCACTCTGCTCTTTTGTGCCTTGTCAGTTTTCAAGCGTATTGATATTTTTCCACTTTTGTAATTCCATAAGYGGAAGAACAATATATGATTTATTTTATGAACATAATTGAGCTTTTCAGGTGTCAACTTTGCTAATAAAAGGCTTTGTTTTAAGAAGACTGAAACTACTGCAATCATACGGCGAGTTTAAGAAACCTTCTGGCAATGACATACTAAAATTACTTTAAGTGGAAATTACAAGAATTATGCTGTTTTATTACTGTGATTGATTTGCTGCATTAAAAKGTCTTTATATAGTGTGAGAGAATTCGTTGTTAGCATAATTTAAAATATTACAAGGCATGGTGATAGGGAAAAAATGAAAATTATTCRGTAAGTCAAGGAACAAAACTGACATAAGCAATGTGGATAGGGTAAGGATTAGTGTAAGAAGAGTTGAAGAAAGATGAAGGTGGAAGAAAGCTTACTAGAGAAAGTTAAAAGTAGAAGTTGATTGATAGATACAYAGAAGTAAAAGAGAAGCTAGTTCAGAAAATTAGAGGTGTCTTTTGTGGGGAAATTATGGGAAAACAATCATGAGGATAACTCCTGAGAGAAGATTGTTACATTTAAAGTCTCAGTACCAAAACTTTCACTCTGTTTTGTCAGTAGGAAAGGGAGAGGCAAATGTGTTTGATTTGTAAAATATGTGGGTCATGTTCTCATATACAAAATTTTYTGCTTATGGGTTTTGGAAGACTTACTGCATTACTGAGCTGCAGATTGTAAGTTTATAAACCTTATTGAAGATCTTGGCTAAATAGTCAGGTARCGTCAGGGTAGTTCAGTGTTCCAGTTTTGCATCCACTCAGATTGTGGATGGGCCTTATTCCAGCTGTCCATTACAGTTAGTCCTGTACATGAATGCGGGGAATTCAAACATGATTGGCATAGAAAAAGCGAAGACTAAAAAGCTAAGCTATTGCTATTCAATAAGGTAGAAAAGATGGCCTGGGAAATTGTAAAGATTTTATAAAAACAGTTTTACAGAATCRCAGAATAGTTAGGGTTGGAAGGCACCTCTGGAGACCATGCAGTCCAGCCCTGCTGCCAAGGCAGGAAAGGGTCATCTAGAGTCATGGGTTGAAAGCTTGTTCTGAACTTAAATATCTTAACTTTACACGGCTTTTGAAGTATCATTAATAAAATGCTTGGAAATGCTTTTCTTGTTAAAGAAGTTCTCAGCTTTTTCTTTGATACAACAGTCTTCAAATACTTTGGAGTAATGTGTGTCATAAACAAAATAAAATGCAGAGTGGGTGTCTTAGGCTGAGCCTGAATGCACTGGTTCTTGCCCTTTCAATTATTGCATATAGGCAATGAAAGTACTGAATTAATCTATTTAAAGTATTTAAATGTTCTGTTTTCTATATTATAAGCTGCCACTTGCCAACCAAGGTAAGTGTGATTAAAGAACAAAAATTAAGTAAATAGAGAACAAAGGGACTATTACTGTTTTTTTTGTTTTCTTACCCTGTGAGTTTTGTTAATGAAAATACTGCAGGCATTGCTGCTATCCATCCAAATTCCATTTAATTTTCAGTRGTCAGCTGTCTGTGCTAAAAATGATTCTTAAATAATGGTTTATCAACATTGTGTTTGATATGCTTCAGTTGTTGGTTGGTCTGAGGTTTGTTTGGGGGTGTGGCGGGTTTTCTTGTGGTTTTTTGGTTTTTTTGGTAAGACGAAAGCTCAGTTAGAAACCTGGTTCTTCATCTGCAGGGTCRTCAATGCCATTGACTACAATGTTCCTTCTGCTGCTTTGAATGCCTACTTTATGTCTTTCCCACGGAAGATCAGATAAATAATACTACTGATATTCTAAATATTGAATAATTTCATTCATGTAAATATTTGCTATGTCGCTTCTTAAACGTGGAGTATTTAGAGGCTATATTTCCTTTTGTTTGTCCTCTCAAGTYACTCTCATTTTCTGTCCTGTAAAACAAWCCATTTAATTTGAAGGTTGATACTTACTCTTTGTTTGAACTTAGATKCTATACTGAAATGTAGGCTGATGTATCAGCAATATCACAGAACTGTGAAAAGGCAAATAGGACCTGTAAATAACCAGGACATGTATTATCAGCAGAAAAGGGCAGTGTTATTGCACAAGGTGAAGCTTCCCCTGTAATGATAGCAGTAGAATTGTTACCATTCTTGGTCAAGAAGGGTGGATACAAGTCTAGAGAAGGTAAAAAGTCTGCTCAGATTGTTACAGGAATGGAGACTTATCTTGTAACAGATCAGTGCTGTTCAGTTAGTCTGGCAAAGTAAATAGCTGAGATGGTGCAGTTGCTGGGTTTTCATGTATAGAAAGAGTAACCATATTAGAAGAGAAAAACTGTTTAAGGTAGGTGTCAGGGTTGTTCCAGGAGTAACTTGAAGACGTTGGCTGTAAATAAATAATGTATGGAAATTTTTAAAAAGATCATCACCCCAGAGGGATATGGTTCTGAAACAGGTAGAATGAGGAGAGAAGAACCGCTTTCAAGACAGCAATTTATGAAAAGATGAGATAACGTTTCTTATATCTTGAACTGACTGGAGTTATGTGTCTGAAAAGGCATTTAGTTTTTGTATTAATTTTATTCACCTTGTTGAAATTAATTTTTTAAAAACCCTAYTATTCTGCTCTGGAATGCCAARAACTGGASATGCWTWCAGGTGTAATGTGTGTGCACTGTGRATTTTTTTCAAACATGGAGCCTGAAGCCCTAAATCTTCAGGCTAAATAATAAGTCCACAGAAATCGGTTGGTAAATTTTCTGAATATTTATTGCTCCTATTGACTATGTGCTATAAGCATAAGAGAAAGCAGATTTAATATGAAGGTAAAAGGCTGGTATCTCATAGGTAAACCCAGCTTTTCTGAAAGGCAAGGAAATCCCTTATGGTATTCAAGAGATGATTTGGAGGATTATTGCTTGAGAGCCTGTAAGATCCAAATTGATATGGATTATRGGAAGAACATTAGGATAACTGAACATGACTTTTTAGATATGTGTTTTATAAACCTTACACCTGGATGTGTAAGGTTTATAAAAGTTGTGTAACTTTTTTTAAAAGATGTGTAAGTTTAAACTTCTATGAAAAGAAACTGCGTATTTTTGTTGTTTGTGCTTGTATACACAGAGAGCTGGCAAAGCACACATTTACATTCACTGCTATGTAGAAACCATTTTTGGCAGTGTTATTACATTCAGAGAAAAATAATTTATCATGTTGCTTTGCTGCAGTTAATCTGCGAAATCTTAGTGTGTTTCTCCATTGTGAAGTAGWATTGAGATTTCTGACACATACCTGTGTCTCTGAAATTGGTTAGGTGGTACAGAAGGAAATAGTTGAAATTTTCTGTTGCAAAGATGATTGGGACAGCTATCATGTTTGGATTTGGCTATAATTAGTTGTTTTATTAAATAGGAGTTCARTTTTACAGACATGAAAAGAAAGATTTGTGATAGGAAAGGAAAATGAGGGYTTGGTAGTTGTCAGTGCATAAATGCTGTGTGTTTTTTSTAATCTTACTGGCACCTGCATAGTYTTCAGAAATGCCCATAAATGAAAAAAAGCCATTGAATTGTCCTCCTTTGCTATTGATAGACTTGAATTTTATAACATTTTGATTCTAAAAAATTAATTCAAATTATGGAGATGAGTATAATAATTCAAACAAATTACCTGCTGCATCTCTGATTTTACTGCATTAATGATATTCTGGAAGAGATTCATGGTGTTGCACTCATTTGCATTAATCAGGAGAAATTCAAGATCATAAATTCAAGCTTTGCAAATGTCTGAGTTACTTTTAATTTGAAAGAAGTTGTCATATAATAGGTGGCATTGGTCACCATTCTAGTTCTGGTAAATAAATTTTATAGAATGTAAAGTGGTGTTTCCTGGTCAAAGACTAGAATCAAAGAATAGTCAAGGCATCAGGCAAAAATCAGCATTTTGAATGGAAGTATGAAGATTTGAAGGTGCAGCAGGGCTGGTGACATTTTTTGGAGATGTAAGCAAGAGAGACTGTAAGACTGATAAGACAGTAACAATTGACTATATTTAGAAATCAGGTTTTGAAAAAAAGATGCTGTAGTAACACAACAAGGTGATTTAATTCTATGCTTTTGTTACATTTTAAAAATTTTCAAGATTTCAAAAAGCTTGCCATCAAGAAACCAAATTAATTTCCTTTTTGGTTCAGCTGCAAAAAACCTGTAAAATACTGACGACATTGACTTCACTGTGACCCAGTAGGATGGTTTAAAACTAATCTTTGCTTCTTTTTTTGTTTAGGCCAGACAAATAATCTGAGCTTCCTTTGCTTTCCATCATAAGTTATCTTACTMTTTCAGGCCTTAAGGTAGTCTTTCTATAATGAAGTAAATACARTATTTCATCTGGACAAGAGGGTCTTCTAAACCGGTAAAATGTCACTTCCTTGTCTTCCTGAAGCACATTTTTAATTTTTTAACACATCCCCACACCCCATGTACTTTCCTGCACTTCTGAGCTGAGGACTGAAATAACCTGATCTTAGAACTATCACATATTCTGATACATTATTTATAGGTWCTGGTGTTTAAAAGTTCACTGCACTAGAAACTGTTCTTTATTTGGTACTGATTCAGGAGCTATATAGATTTTGTTTTTTGTTTGCCATTCTAGAGCTGAAGACTCTAAAATTTATTGAGGTAAATTATTTTTTCAACTTCCTCCAGGAAAATATAGTGTCTGACATATCAATTAAGGAAAAACCTGCAAAGATGGCATGCTTTTTATCAAAGAATTATAATTTTTTCTTCTGCCTTTTTTTTCTTTCTTAGGAAGGTTCTACTAACCTTGGAAGTAAACGTTGGGTATCGCAGTGGGCCAGTTTGGCTGCTAATCACACACGTCATGACCACGATGACATGAGACTGGAGTCCTCTGTGCCTGCTCCTTTAGAAAATGGTATTWAAAACTGTTCTTATTGTCATAATTTATGCTGAAAAACCTTTAAAGAGAGAAAAGAATGATTACTCCTGACAGCCCTGTGTTTGTTAAGTGGGCAAGGAGGGCACAGTCATCATCACTGTGGARAAATAAAATCTGGTTTCTAAAAGTTATTCCTTGCAACAGTCCATGGGATGGCCATGCTTTTCTGCCAAAGGAGCATTCATTCTGTGTACACTAAGAATTCAGTGGAAGTGCTTTAGCACTACTACTTCGTTTTTTAGATGCTTTGTTTATATTTTCTATACATTTTTATACTACAGTGTCTTGTTTGAGATAAAAACATTACTTTTGCTTTCTCAGCCGTAATAAGTTTTATGTTCATGAGTGGGGCTTTTCAGTATTGCTGAGAAGTGTCTCCCAGCACTGCAGATTCTTTCCTGAATGAGGCAAGGCCTTGCAGGGAGAGGCTTTAGTCTGTCCATGAGACAGACCTCAAGCTGTGGAACAGGCAAGTAGGGAGGAAGGAGGATTTTACTGGTTTTGGCAGTTTTGAAATCTGGTCCTAAAGATGTTTAGGAATGTAAGACTTGCTTTTCACTTCCTCTTGTGGTGGTGTGCTGATTGATATAACAGTGATTTCTTACCTACTTTAACCTACTGTGAGATCATAAAAACTTTGTTTGTATATGTGATTCAAACTAAAAGAGTTTGTTAAATGTTTTTCTRCTTGTCTAAATATAATTAGTCTTGCCACAGAACAGTAGGATGGACTCATGACTTGTTCAGTTCTGTGTTGTATTAGTCTTATGCAGCCTTAAACATTTAATCTTTCTATTTGCCTTGCTGTTAAATGTCTTCTCAAATATTTTTTTCTCTTTCATTTTTAGACGCAGACATCAGTGAGTCTGCTATTTCTGTTAGAAGTGCCGGTTCAGCTGCTTCTATGACCAGCCAAGGTGAGMGAAAGAGGAGGACACTTCCACAGCTTCCCATAGAGGAGAAAGTGAATGAAAACTCAAAACCAAAAACTGTATCTCATCAGAGGTCAGAAATAGGTGARAAGCAAGACACTGAACTTCAGGAGAAAGAAACTCCAGTTCGTGCCTCAGATGCTAAGTCAAGCAGAACAATGAATGGTCTTTCACCCAAAGCTACTGGAGACAAAGTTTTTTCTTTTCCCAGCTCTTCTAGTAAAGAGAGAGTTGAAACTGGYAGAGAAACTTCTGTGGTGAAACAAGCTTTAGCAAAAATTCAACAACAAGAAAGAAAGGAGCAAGGACACTGGACACCCTCAAAATTATCCTCTACAAAATCTGCTGCAAACCAGGTTGAAARAGGTAGGGAGGAGATTGTTGTGTCACCCAAAACTTTGGATARTCAAGACAATGCTCCTGGACATGTTACAGATAGAGCAGAAATTAAGTTGGCACAGATTGAGGGAAAAAGAAGAAAAAATGAGGAAATCATTAGAGGACAAAGTCCTAAAGTACTTGGAGAAAGAAAGGAATCTTCAAAACCATTAGTGAGGCAAGGTAGCTTTACTATAGATAAGCCTAGCACAAATATACCTATAGAACTTATTCCTCACATTAACAAGCAGAGTGGTTCTGCTGCACCTTTAGTATCTGCAAACAGGTTACGTGACAGAAGTGATTCGATGGACACTGATTCTAGTATAGATACAACACTCATTTTAAAAGACACMGAAGCTGTAATGGCTTTCCTTGAAGCTAAATTGCGTGAAGAAAATAAAACTGACGAGGGTCCTGACACTCCTAGTTATAACAGAGATAATTCCATATCACCAGAATCAGATGTCGATACAGCCAGCACAATCAGTCTTGTTACTGGTGACACTGAAAGAAAATCCACACAGAAGCGGAAGAGCTTTACAAACTTATATAAAGACAGATGTTCCACTGGTTCCCCTTCGAAGGATGTTTTAAAATCTTCTACAAGTGCCAGAGAAAAGATGGAAAAGAAAACTAAGAGTCGATCTTCAGATGGTGGGTCTAGAGCTGACGCTCGCAAAGCTGTGCAATCCAGTGGAAGAATGAGACAACCGTCAGTAGATTTAACAGATGATGACCAAACATCCAGCGTACCTCATTCTGCCATTTCTGATATCCTGTCATCTGACCAGGAAACCTACTCTGGCAAATCACATGGAAGAGTTCCTTTTGCCTCAGCAGATGAACTTGTACATTCCAAGATGGAAGGAAAGTCAGCTAAATCAAAATCCTCTCCTGYTGGACTTGGGCAGTCCAGTAAATCTACCACTCTTCCAAGACCTCGTCCCACGAGGACTTCTCTCTTGCGCAGAGCACGCCTTGGTGAAGTCTCAGACAGCGAGCTTGCTGATGCTGATAAGGCTTCAGTGGCATCTGAAGTGTCCACTACGAGTTCTACATCCAAACCTCCATCAGGGAGGAGAAATATTTCCAGAATAGACTTACTCGCTCAACCTCGCAGAAACCGACTTGGCTCTTTATCAGCACGTAGCGATTCTGAAGCAACAATAACCAGGAGCACTGCCTCATCACGAACCCCAGAGGCAATTATCAGAAGTGGTTCAAGGCTGCTCACAGGAGCAGACAGCACTAAAGTTTCTGCTAGAACTCGAGCCAACAGCATTTCTCGACTTTCGGATTCCAAATCTAAATCTCTGGCTTCAGCTCATAATTCTCCCACAGGTATGTGAGATTTTTTGAAATAATTTTATACAATTTATATACAATTTAAAAACAAAACAATTTATATACAATTTAAAAACTAGATGTTTTTAACGCGGATTTTTTAAAGAAATTGTTGAAGGAAGATTTCTTATGAAACTGTTGAGTTTTAGTTGATGAAGTATTTTTCTTTGGAGTAAGAGGCTTCCATGGCAAGTCCTGTGGAGGTTTCTTATTTAAAATTATAAAGACAAGAAATTGTAATCCTTTAACTCTTTGGATATGTTTTCATCTTGAAACCAGTAAAACAGAACTGAATTGGGATAGTCAAATGCATCAGCAACCATTTGTTTTAGTGCAAAAACAGACCCAACATCTCTTCGCCCGGATAGTGGTAGTAGAAGTTCCGAAGGTCAGCAACACTATTTAGTACATAGAAGCTACAGTATTTATTTATAAGGTAGGCTTGTAAATAGGCAATCAGAGATTTTTTTTGTAAGAATAATAACATTGAAGTAATGAATTGAAAAACTATATACTACCTAAGTAAATATCATGAAGTAATTTCTTTTAAAGGCTTTGCCTTTTCTTGGATTATTTCCCATTCTGTGTTCCAAATTGTGGCAATTTATGATTTCATCATGATTTCCAGATCATGTTGATCTTCTTTGATGTGGTGGTTGGTCTACCTTATCTTACATATGAAAGGAAAAATCCTTAAAGTCTACAAATTTTAACCTGCTATTCTGTTAGAAGTTAACATTCTTAGTGCAAGCAGTGTGAAAGCTGGTAGGTTTTTTCAACAGCAATATTAAATCTATCAAAGTAAAATGTGGTAATTATAAAAAAGTGAAGTTCCTTGTGAAATGAGTATCTAAAATAAATATCTCCTTGCTTTTAGAATTTTCATGCTATCAGCTTTACCGTATTTGCAGTCAATCCACAGTCTCAGAATAAAAGTAATAGAGTAGCTTCCAGTGTTACAGTGCACTTAAATTTTGCTATATCCCATTCAGGCTTGATATTATGATACTTAATTTCCCACATTCCTGCTGTCCTTCTGTTGCTCGTATATCTTAAGTGGACCATGTCAGGATTCTTAGCATTGTGTATTCCCCAGGTAGTTACTTTTGGCTGTGCCATTTTTTAGCTTAATAGAAATTCCTGCTGATATACAAATGAGGTGTTTGCTGAATTGTAGAGTTGACTCTGTTTGATACTATGACAAGTGTCTACAAAGGTACCCAAAACAAGTGACACTTCAAATAAAAGTTTGGTCTTTCCTTGTATGATATAATTGGAAAAGCAGCATGTTTTCAGTTTTAATCAAAATTTTGAATTGAYGATGCAGCCTGAGAGGTGGCAACACTAGTTGGGAAGTATCAGTTAAGACTTCCATATGTTTATTTTAATGCTGAATATTAGTTCCCATTGTGATAATGCTGATATTTGAAAAGGTAAAGCCCAGATGTTGTTTGTCACTTCACTGCTTTAGTTTTTCACAAAAATCTATATGAATTTTGAGTTTTGTGTCCATGTGAAGTAATGCAGGCTTCCTAGACTTTTCCCAGGTTGCTGCATTGAAGTGGTTTGCTGTTTCTGTTAAGGGAAGTGAGTCTATCTTTCTCTTCTCAGTTTATTAGTCTATCACTTTACTGTCTTTGCTAGATGTTCATTTCCCCATGCCACACAGTCACTGTTTACTTTAACTTGTATAAAACACTGTTTTCAAGAGAGAAAAGATGCCTTTTCTCATGGGTACCCCAACATAAAAATCTAGGTAATTATAAAAGACCATTGTTAGAAAAATCTACAGTAGTAATAGCTTCTGTCTTATAAAACTTTATCAGGAGAAGCCTGTCAGTGTAAAGGCCAGAATCTGAAAGCAATTGAGGAAGCCAGGTACTTTCAAAACAAAATCATCGCTAAATAAACCAATTAAGTCTTGTTACTATATAAGTAAAAAATATTTTTACTACTGTTTAGGATTTAGAGTTCTAAATTTTGTCTGTATCAGTAACATTATTGTATAATTTTTTTGCTGATTTATTTAGGTTATACTCTAGGAAAATCTGAATTGCTTTGAAAGTGGTGTAATCTTCTAGTGTATATAGGAGCAKATGTATAAATGCATCTCCAACTCCATATCAGCCACTTTTAATTCCTCAATTTAATGTTGTTTCTAGAAAAGTCAACAGTTCAATTAATTTTAGCACTTTTGGAAAGTACTAATGAAGTGCTTGACTAAAGTGCCTCAACTGTTTGAATATGTTTTACTTCAGGCACATTTAGTCAAGGTGTAACAGGACTGGACTTTCTTCTTTCCCTGGACACAGAAAGACTGGAGAATGAATGATTATTACCAGTATTGGGTTTGGGCTTTTGYTTCCTTTACCAGAGTAGCTGCTCTCAAAATGTTATGTATGTTCCATGGGTTATCTCCTCAGAGGTCAGTTAACACTATCACATTGCAGACCAGTAAACATTGGCAGCCTCTTAAATCCAGCCTAAAAAGAGAAAGTTATTTCTGCACTTCCCAAATCAATGTTCAGACATATATAACTGTAAAAAGAGAGCAAGGATAAGATGTAGTTTCTTGGTTTTTTTGTTGTCTTGTACTTCATGTAGATGAATTGCAACATGATAGGGTTAAAATTGTCAAAGCTAGCAGCAAGTCTGTAAGTTCAAGAATCATTTCTAATCCTTGATGCAGTGAAGTGTTGCTTACTTCTGTATGAAAGGGTAAGCAGATAAATGGAACATCTAGGGTGAGAACTGTCAGCATTGTCACTTCCAGGGTGTTTCTGTGGTAGGAGGCTTGATAACTGATAACACTGTGAAGACAGGTGAAGGAGAATTAGTAACTTTATAGCACAAGCAGTGAGAGATCTGATCAAGGCACTGCATCATCAAACAATAAAGTGTGATCAATAAAAGCAGAGGAGACCAAAGACCTATTTTCACAACAATGGGGGAAAAATTGAAGGTGATGTTACAGAAGGAGCTATGCATGGGGAAAACAAACAGCAGGCTCAGACCTCATGCAAAAGTGCTAAGCTGCAACTGTAAAATTAAGCACTGAGTCAGAACAGAGAGACCTTGAGCAGCCAGTTGTGTTTGACAGCTCTGCTGGCTTGCTGACCTAGCTGTCATTGCAAATAGCTGGCAGATAGGTTGATCAAAGCTGTTGAGGTTACTGGGGGGGAAAAGAAATTGATAATTGAGAAAAAAACAGCACTTACTAAGTACATTTTAATTGTAGGAGTTTGGAAAAGGATTTTCCTTAAGAAGTCARTGCATCAAATGAGAGTAGAATTTTTTTTTAAGGAATGTATTCAATAAAATTTATTCTCAGATGTTTGAAGTGAGAGTATGTTGTCCAAATCGCCRAACTTACCTGCTTAATTGTTGTCAGGACATTCTGCTTCTCACAGAGCAGTCACTAAATTAAGTTTGAATGCTGATTATTGTAGTCAGGGTTTTGGATAATTTTCTAGTTGGTGGTACTGATATTCACTGATCTTTGGTGTCTGAGATAAGCAACAACTTTCAGAAATGTTCATAAACTACAATGACATTTGTGGCCTGCATAATTTAAAGATAGTATTAAAAGCATATATATGCAAATGTATAGCTACCTAACTGGGAAACATGCTTGGATATGCTTGTCATGAATTACACAACTTTGGGATTTTTAGGGCTAGGCCTACAATAACTTTGTCCTCACATTAAAGAGAAACACATTGATAATTTGTAACACCCCAACATTCCAAGGCCWTAAAATTTAATGGTCTTAAAAACAGGACTTTTATGATACTATGTAATGTTACAAATGATAGTTATTGATGTCATTTCAGTTAGTATCTCTGAAATGTTTAYGCCTTTACAAAATTCAGTATTTTTGATTTAAATTATAATCTTTTCCTAAAAAAGTGTGGGTGGAAAAGAGGACCTAAGACTAATCTCATCAATATATTTTATTTAAGCAAATGCTTCTAATCTGAATGTTTTAAATTGAATTAACATGATAAAACACTATTTTGTACACAGAGAAATCCAAGCTTCTCCCTGACCCAGACCCTGATGTTGAAACTTACAGTGGTAGAGTACTAGAAATCAAATCTGTTTCTGATATTTCACTTCTCATTCAGTTTTTAGTTTTTAAGTATATTGTTACGTATGCTCATTGTACAGTGCTGAGTTGCTGAACTATCTCACTTGAGAGATTTTAAAATAAATTTTWTTATTATTTTGAAGAATATAATCTGAACTGGGACAAAGAATTTTTCAAAAAATGGATGAAAAAATATGGGCCCAACTCATAAATCTCTTTGGACTTTGGTCACACATTGCTTGCATGCTGTTGGTGGGAAAATGGACTTTTTCTGCTCATATTTTACTTCCCTAAGATGAAACAACTTTGAAACCTCCAAAAAGAGATCAGAAAGTGATTGGGGAGACAATACAATACAATACAATTAGAAAAAARATTTTAAAAGTAGAACTGGACATAATTTGAAACCTACCTTTAAATCTGAAAAAAATTACAGAAGCATATTTTTGTTTTCAGCAATTGAAACTTCATTATTTATATGAGGGAAGAGATGTGAGCTTATACACCARTGTCATATTCTACATACCATAATCTTTGCATTGCATAAAAATTACTTCCATTATTTGTTACTTGAATTCATAGTGGTGTATACTTCATTTGTAATGTTGCTTTTTTTAATGTATCAGGAGAAATAATTATTAGTTCTTGCATTTTTAATACTAAAAAACAATCTACATCATTGAATTCTGTTATTTTTCAATCACCAGTAGGTGGTCACACACTTATTTCATTTTCTGCAGTACCTAGTACCTACAGAGCCTCATGGATGTCAATGAATTTGGGGTATTAAATAACCCTGCAACATTTTAGCAGATTATGGTGATGGGGATTTCTTTACACTTGGTGGTATTTCTTCCAGTCTGAAATCCATTTTCTAGACTTCAGTAATTCATTAGGGGACAAGAGCCTCCTACTTAGTTTCAGTTCTCCTGTACTTCAGGCTGACCTCAGCAGCATGGCTCTATAATGCAATGTGTGCTGCATCTTTCTCTGAGGCTGCTTTTCTTATGGATGTGCTGCAGATTTTCATAACATTAATTTTACATATTCTTTTTCTGTACTAAACACATAATCATGCAATCATTGCGGTTGGAAAAGACCTATGTATCATCTAGGAGTTTTATGCTTTCCTTATGTAAACATGCATTCCAGGCTTGGTGCCAGCTCCATCCTTTCTTCATATTTCTTCTCTTTTTTTGTGTATCACACTTGAATGAAATTTGGGGAAAAAAAATCTGCAGAAAAAGTGCAACCTGACAATATACTTAAATATTAATGAATTGGGCCCTTGTTTTGTAATACAGTTTGTTTGAGCTTGTATACAGTCACTGGCTTTTACATCTTACTTCACTCATCACTATACAAAGAGCATTGGTTTTCTGTTTTTTATTAATCAATATTTTTTGTTTAACACAAATTCTGTAGCTTTCTTTTAAAGACGTAGTAAATAAGCCTTTTGTGAGGTACCTGGGGATGGATAATGAATAGCTCTGTATTTTTGTGATGTTACTGAAATAATGCTGTTTTTTCTTATTCAAGATGCCATAATAATTCTTTTTTAATAATTAAACTAATTTAGTAAGTGCAAGATGGAGGCGCTTTCCTACAGATTATGCTTCCACCTCAGAAGATGAATTCGGATCAAACCGTAATTCCCCTAAACATACCCGTCTGCGTACCTCTCCAGCCCTGAAAACCGCGCGACTGCAGAGCKCTGGGACAGCAGCTCAAAGCAGCAACACATTCAAGCACAGGATAAAGGAGCAGGAAGACTACATCCGGGACTGGACTGCCCACAGGGAAGAGATAGCAAGGTTGGTCTGAAGGGAGTGCCCCTGAAATAACAGAGTTTGTACCCAACCACTTGTACAGGTGCACAGAGAGGACAAAGAGAGCTGATGGATTTTCTGTGTCACTACTTACTGGTTTCCTTCACTAGCTGAATGGGTAACTTAAAATTCTTCTTATGAGAGACTGGCAGACAGAACACTCACATTACCAGCACATCTCTTTTTAGTGGGAAATGATAGTAACTTCTGATTTAGGATAGCCAAATCTCAGAAGATGAACTTCCAGTTGCATTATTGGGACTTGCAGAGGTACTTCGTGTATTTCCTGAGGCTGAAGTGTATGTGATTTTGTACTACCTTTACATATTGAGATAAAATTTCAGATCAATCCCAGGTGACAGAGAGGGAAAAAAAGTAAGCCTTGGAATGTGAGAGACCATGTTCTCATCTCAGTTTTTGATTTATCAAGACATTATTTCATGTTAAGTATTTCCAGATTTAAGTCATGCGTATACACCAAAAAGGAATTATTTTTTGTTGCAAGTCCGTGAGATTAGTATATCATTACCTCTGTTATTGCTGGTACCACTCTGCTTCACTTGAACCAAGGAAAAGTTAGGAAAAGTTAGTTGCACATTCTGGTAACCAATTATTCCCATATCATACAACACCCAGGCAGTGAAAATTTCAGGGAGCTTGCACAAGCATTTAATGTTATTTAATACTTCAGTGTCAGTGTTCAGGTTCCAAAAATTTTCACAGAATTTAATTGGGAAGCCTAAACAAGAAATATGTTTTCCTTTTAAGATGAATTTTAATCGTGTGGAGTATTTTCTTAATACTGTGGAAGTGTTTTGCTTAGTGTGATTAATTATTTTTTGTTTCCTGATCCTGGTAATAATTTTCAACATGTTCAGGGTCCCTTCAACTTTAAACAGAGTTTTTAAAAAAATGAATAGATGGTTATATGCTCTCATTAAAATAAGTTGATTTTTTGTTGTTGTTGAATAACTGATTAGATTAGGCAGGTGTAAGGATAAGCCTTTCATAAAATACATGAGTAGCAGAAAGTACTGTAGAAACTGGATGGTAAACATTTAATTGCATCTGTGTTACCATCATACTGTGTTCTAACTGGTCCTTCYGACCCAGTTTGCACTGTTCACAGACTTCACGATTTACAGATGTTAATAAAACTGAAAATTTGAAAGAGGTGTTTGGAGAAACTTCCTGGAATAACTAAACTTGATTTAAAGCCACTTAGATATGGAGGGARTTTACACCCTTGGAATAACGAGCTTCATGATCTTTTATTTAAGGATGTTAAAGTATTGTTACAAAATCCACTGACTCGGTATAGGAAGTGTGACATAGTAGACTAAACATAAAAATGTTTTCAGTAATCCAGTAGTTCAGCACTATTACAGATATCTTAGAAGTATTCCTATTTGCTTGTGGTTTTTTCTAACAATGGCCATTCTTTCACTACAGGTAAATAAGAACTAGAATTCCAGGCTTTTGAATAAGGTGGTCATGCTCTCTCCATCTCAGGCCCTGTTTTCTCACCTTTTCCTATGTGTTGGAAACTGAGTCTGTTCCCTTTTGTAGTTGTGTAGCTGCCTGAGTCTGCTCACCAAGTGAATCTAAAGCAGTATTTCCTGCAGTGGGTTGAGGGATTTAGGGAATTTGAGGTTTATTAGTTTTGCCTCTGTGAATTGATTTGCCTTGTATGATTGCTGGATCTGATGCAGGAAACAGCAGAGATCTGCAAGGCAGMCTACAGTTGTAGTAGAGTAAATAGTGTGCACCTAAAGCCTAAATCTCTTGTTCCTGATTATACAAAAGATGCTCCTTACACTTAAATAAAAAATTTCTGCTTCYGAAAGTTGATGTACTTGAAAACTTTTTAAGTCAGGCTCAGCTCTCAGCTGGTTTCTAATACTCTTTTTCATTTCTTGTTTATTGCTTKATATTGTTTATRTTGTTTCTTGTTTATTGCTTTATATTGTTTCTACACAGAAGTGTTACTGAGTACTGGACTATAGCTTACTGTCACATAGAAAATGATTCCAGATTTTTTTCACATGACTGATATTTGACTGTGGTAATTRTCTACCAAGTTGCTTGCCATGGATGTTAGAATTGTTTGTTCCAAGATAATGAATCCAAGATTCATTTGAATTAATTTTTATATAGAGATCTGACACTTTAAGCAATTTTGATTTCTTGCTAAGGACTCAAATGAAGTGGTTGTGTAGTGTTGAGGCATTGCTGATTTCTGTGGAGTTAAGTTTTCRTTAATTGATGCTACTTTTGATTATGGTGTTTAATGACATTTCTCTTCTAGAAAATTCACTGATAATTGAAATCTCCTGGTTTTATTTTCTTCACAACTACTCATTAAATACCAGAATTTGTCCCAGAAAATCAGATGGGAACAGTAGCAACTTCCCTATTTAAGGGAAAAGTTAGATGGTTGTATGAAACAAAGGAAGTAGCTGTTTTAGTATTTCTATTACTGAGAATATTGGACTTTTAATGGCATGTATAAATTGCCACATATTTGTCTACAGCCTTCTTCCAATTATATGTGTAYCTAAGCTGCACAGAGTTGCACTTCATTGTGGATTGCTTATGCTTAGCCACAAAATCCAGTGTTGGATTTTGGCTGGAAATTTCTCTAGTTATGTTTGCCTTTCTAGTTGAAATTCTGTTCACTTAGTCTTAAGCTATCTCTAGGCCAGTGGTGCCCATTGTATTTGACTTGAAGACAAAGTGAAAATTGGGAKCAGAAGGAAGCTCACCCTAAACAGTCAATCTCTGTGGAGCCCAGGGTGTGTCACTGTCCCGAGGCTGTGTACCTCCTTCCACCTGAGTGGTGGATGCTGCGTGTCTCCAAGTCCTGGGAGGCACAGAAGTGTGAAAGGGGATCACTTGGCAGTCAGCTCTTCTCAACTCTGTGATCCAAGCTGGTCATTCAGGGTGCCATAGTTAGTAAGGGCTTTTAGCTTTTGCTGTGTGGGGTTTTTTTGTCWTGGCCCCTCCTTCTTTTGGGGTGTCCTGAGGAGGAATAGCACAAGCAGAGCAAGCCAGAGCAAAGCTGTTTTTTTGATGCGGTGAATCAGAAGAAAAGAAAAGGAATCTTTGGCTGAGAATTCAGCTGTATTTTTGTAATGCTATCATATCCAGGTTTTTTAAGGTATGCTATATTTTTGCCACTGAAAAACTTGCCTTGATTACATTTGAGGATTTAGGGTATTGGTCTGGAATTTCAGACCCATAAGCACCTTGATCTGAGCAAGGTGCAGAGCTGCTAGAAAATCAGAAGTCCTGAAAACATTTTTTTCAAGTAGGCAAACTAAGGTACAAATTAAATSTTTTGTGAACATTTCAGATTTACTGCCATGTTACACTGTGCAGTATTTTCAGCATATTTCCCATGCATCCTCTGAGTTGGAAATACTGCATATTGCATGCATCTGTCTGAATCCTAGGAAGAAAACAAGGATACTCTGTCTTTTGAGATCACTTTCCACCTTCTTCCTCTAGAAAGGCATGCTGTTTAAAACTTCAGTCAAAATTTGCTTTTATGGTTCTACAAATAATCTTTCTGTTTAGAAAGGCATGCACATTTTCATAGCATGGTTATCAGGAACTAGAACTTACAACCTCAAAGGCTGCAGACTGGSCTCTACTGGCCCAAAAGTATTTGTAGGGGAGAATGTAACACTCTGTTTATTACTAGGATCAGTCAAGATCTGGCTCTCATCGCACGGGAAATCAACGATGTAGCAGGAGAGATAGATTCAGTGACTTCATCAGGCACTGCCCCCAGTACCACAGTAAGCACTGCTGCCACCACCCCTGGCTCTGCCATAGACACTAGAGAAGAGGTAGGAGATCTTCATGGAGAAATGCATAAGGTTCTTCCTTTTCTTTATTTCTTTTGCTTTTAGCATTTTGCATAGCCTTTTTTGTTACTTCCACTCAGCCCGTATGCATGATCTCTACATTGTTTTTTTGATTTGAAGTTCCTTTACATTTCAACAAACAACCCAGAAGTTATTTTGTGAACACAGCTTGTCAAAAGGATGCATACTATCTGTCTGTCTCTTTTTTTCCACGAAACATAGGACAAGATAGTAATTTGTTTCTTGATTATCTGTAGCCTTAGATACTGTTGGATGGTATCTAAGTGCATTTAAAGATACTAGTGTATATGCACAACTATATATAAATGTATACATTTAATTCTTTGCTTAGCTATTAAAAACAAAAAAGTCCCTCTTTTCACAGGTGACATAAAACTTTCATCTTCTGAACACTGAAATACTTAGGTACCATCAGTTAACTTCAGATTTTCTTTCTTAATAACATTGTCAAAAACTGCCTTGAAATAGTTTGCTTTATGCTTCTAATAATTCTTATTTTCTTTGCCTACCTCTGGTGTGCTACTCTATGAATATTGACTAACGTGTTCTAGTAACCATCACAGGTCTAATGCTGGTAAACATGTTAATCTGAATTTRAATCATCACTTTCTATCATGTTAAAATTCACCATAATAATGTGTTGTAAATGTTTAATGCATTTTTTTCTTCATAGTATTCCTTTCAAAATGTGTTTTGTTCATTTTTGTGTGCATAAATTTTGCTTAATACACTTAGTTTAATACTGTCWTTTTCTGTGGAAAAAAAGATATAAACAGCAATAAGAAATCTGTGAGCTGCATACTTGAAAAATTATAAATGCACTCACATCGATTTTGGGTTTAATTCTCATAGACTGTGGCTAAACCTTAAAGAAGTAAAGTGCTCTTTTTCTCAGATTCAATTAGATCACTCCATTTTTTTGTATTAATAAATAATTATTTCCTTCTTCAAAAAATACAGTGCATTGTSTATATACTGCAGGTGGCAGTATCTCCTTTAAATAGTGCAGGACTTTCAGTAACACCGTGAATAATTTGGGAAAAAACCCTAAATCTCAGAGTGCTCTTCTTAATTCCACAGTTATGTTCCATTTATCAAAAAAATAAATTGCTGAGTACCAGTTTATAGGTTRCTATTATGTTACCTGCCCATAAGCAAAATTTCAGTGGGGTAGTTTAAATTTGTCATGTATGTCTAGTATTTAAAAAAAAACGCAAATCTTGTTCATTTGTACAAGATATTCTTAGATWAGAGATGCATCATTTTACACTATAGAAGACAACAGAATTATTATAATTTAATAGGTATCTTATAAACTGTTACAGGACAAAAAAAAACCCCAGTTAATCTGATTTTTGGATGTCTCCAGTAGATTTCATGAACTTCGTTTTTCTTTTATCCCGCAGTTGGTGGACCGAGTATTTGATGAAAGTCTCAATTTTAGAAAAATCCCTCCAGTAGTGCATGCGAAACCCCCGGAAGGGAATGGTCGGCCTAGTGATGCCAGACCTCAGCTGACAGAGGCCCTCGATCCCCCAACAATTACCCGCAGGAGGACTTGGAGCAGAGATGAAGTGAGCACACACCAGGATTCTCTCTAAGAATGTGTCGATTTTAAGCTTTTACAATGATCTCCCCACTTAAGGTTCTAGACATTATCCTGTCTCTCCTACCTCTAGCAGGTGGCATGAGTGACATGGAGAAAATTGTGTATTATTTTATTGGCAAAATGTTCAAATGTCATTATATATGATACTAATTAAAACATAAGTAAGACTTTTTATAGTTAAAGATACCAAAATATATGGAATTACTACTGTTAAACTAATAATTTTTGTCAAAAACTTATTGCAGGTTATGGGGGACAGTTTGTTGTTGTCCTCAGTCTTCCAGTTTTCTCGCAAGATAAGACAATCCATAGACAAAACAGCTGGCAAAATCAGGTGGGTTGTTAAAAAATGCTGTTATTGCTGAAAATGTCTGTTCCCATCAACATTCCCAGCAGTAAAAAAGAGATGTGTCACAGTCACAGAAGAAATGTACATAGTAGAAACTTGTCTTTTAAAAAAGCACTGTTACCTATGGCAGTTATAGCATTAAGAAGGATTTGGAATGAATACTTTTTCCATTATTCCTTCTGTTTATTTCACTTTATATGAAGAAGAATATCAGGRAAGTTTACATGGACAGAACACCATCCGGCACAGGAGGCTGTTCCAACATGTCCAATACTGTGCAAAATCTACACAACCTCTGTGCAAGTCTTGTAAAACTCCCTTCCTTAAAAGATAAGGTTAAAATGTTACTGAACTGTAAAATTTGGCCCTGTAAGTTTGCCAAGTTGTAGGGATTTTGCATTTTAGGAAGAAAAAACAAATTGGACAGATGAGAGCTGTTTCAGTAAATCCTTCTGGAAAACGGCTTGTTCTGCAGACAATGTGATCCCTGTTGACTTCTAAAATAACAGATGTAACCACCTGTCATTTTTAATTYAAAATTCCTGCTTAAATAGTTAAATTCCTTCATAAGATATCAATAGTAGCTAAGAGAAAGTGTAGATATTTCAAAAATGGTAGCGTGTTGCTTTACTGACATTTCCATTTAACTTGAATAGGTGAGTGTACAACCAGTTGGTGACCACTTCAGTTGATAAGAATAAAAGAAAATTCTTAAKGCAAAKTTCAGGATTGTATATTTCATGTGTTCTTTGTCATATCTTTGTATAGTTAATAACTTAAAAATAGAGAACATGAAAAATAAGGAGGTCTTTTGACTGAACTCAATGCAGACTTTTCTGAATGTGAGAAAATACTAGGTCTGTAACTGATTGGTTTGTTGAGGAAGTATCAGATATTGGAATATTAGATGAGYGACAGATTAAACAACAAAAATTTATGTCAGTATAGGGTGATGAAACCAGTAAAAGCAGCAAAATGCAAACGTATCTGAAGATTGTATTCTCATAAAAATACCAAAGAAGATTTGACCATAGAAATAAAGAAGAAAAATAATAATCTCTATTAATTGGTTAAAACTATAGGCTAAGTGCCATTTCCAGTCCTGCTATTTCTAATAGGAAGAGTATCACCAGGTGAAGAATCAATTCTTTAAGAGCCTGTAACTCATTTTTATTATCCTATTCTACTGATTTTTGGGTGCTGTTTTTACTGGTGATTAACAGGWAATGTTAAATTCAGGTCTTACACATTCCTGATTAATTTGCAGATCTTAAAAGGCAGGTCAGCTACTAATGAATGTAATAATAATGTGATCATGTATGATATAAATACAGGCATACCTACAACTATTTCATACATMCTTCATAAAGAGGAATTGCTTTTTTCCTATAAAAATGCAGTAAACTTCCATTAATATTGAATTATTTAGCATATTCCCCAGGTCTGTGTTCAAAACTTTCTTTTCCTCAGAATGGGTTAGAATAATACCATTTTCATTAATATTTTGAACCAGAAAAACAGCATTGCTTTTAATATTGTTTTATAGGGAGGATATAAGGCAGCTAAGCTAGTACCTATTATATATTTTTACCATAGCTTTGTTTTGAAATAYAGGAGTTCAGCCAACTGGTGTGCTGCTATTCCTCTTTCTGGAATGAAGCCAATTAAAATTTCTGCCCAGAATAGTWACAATGTCTTCATAAGAGAGGTGCTTCATCCCTCTCTCTGGACTTACTCCAGCAGGTCCATATCCTTATGCTGTGAACTCCAGAGCTGGATGCAGCACTGCAAGTGGGGTCTCACCAAAACAGAGCAGAGGGGCAGAATCCCCTCCCTTGCCCTGCTGGCCACTCCCTGATGCAGCCCAGGRTAGAATTGGGTTTCTGGGCTGTGAGTGCACATGGCTGGGTCATGTCCAGCCTCTCATSCACCAGCACCTCCAACCCCGTCCCTCTGGGGCTGCTCTCCATCCATTCTCTACMTAGCCTGTATTTGTGCTTTTGTATGTCACCATGAGCTTGCAGGAGTTTTCAGGGATTGTGCAGGGAAGAGGTAAGTAGGTTTTGTGGTGAGAAGATCTGCAGTTTTATCCGTGCTCTGCAATGTGAGTGCATTGTCATTGGCTTGTCTTGTAGCAGGCAAATGCCTTTTCAGTCAGGCAAAATCTCAGCAAAKCACTCCCAGCAGTGCAGGTACTGCCTGTGGGCCTCTGTTGTTTGCTCTGCATCCTGCAAAGTGCACCAAAGAAAAATGGGGATTGAACACRATCAAGTAAGGTTTGCCTCAGAAAGTAGGGGGAAGCAAGAGGAGAGGGTAAAGGCATTTATAAATATATTGTTTTAACTTGAAAAGTATGGTTAGAAAGAGGAAAAGCAAAGAAGACAGAGATGATGGCCCCCCCAGGAAGTTAAACATAGCTAAATTAAATATTCCAAAAGATMTAGTAAGAAAGGAAATAGGCTTCCTAAGTTTATAGTAAAAACAAATTGGCTGTTCACTTATAGTCTAAATAATAACAGTTCCAAAATTTTTAATTAATACTTTCATTTTGTTCCATTCTTTTTAAATAAAATGACCAATGAAATGAGAACCTTTTAAATTTTAAAAGAGGAGTAAGAACATTAGCTCTAAAAATACCACATAGAGAAGCAAAGGCACTAATCACATACATCAGGATAGAATTATTTTAACATGACAAGAAGGTAAATGAAAAATTACACAATATCACAATAGCCTTTTTTTTTTTTTGCTAGTGCTGTTTACTGCTAAATAAAGCCTTATTTTCCATGTTYCTGCTGATTTCCAGGGTGATATAAATGCTATTATATTTGAAAAAGTATAGCTGCATAAGACTGCCTGTAGTCTGAATCAAATATTTCCAGAAGTTGTTTTTTTTAAAGTTATGATCCTACAGAGGACTTAATTGTCTCTGCTTTATCTTCTTCTTTTTTTTTAATGCGCATTTGAACTCCTCAATGACAAGCAAATGCTGTATCTCCCACTGTATTTGAAATTTCTGATACCCAGGTTGTATGGCTTTGCAAGCTTTTTCACTCCCTTCCAGAACATAAGAAAAATTTGCCAGACCTCTGGTGATGAACTTTTTCAAAAGATGATGACCCTAGTTAAGGCCATAACATGTTTCATGCTTTCTTTGCTGCAGTTGTGATGACTCTTAATTTATTTATTCCTTTCCCAAGAGAAAGTATGTATTAATGTTGACTCCTTGTATGCTTTGTACATGAATGCACCCAAGTCTGGCAGAAGTGGTCACTTGCTTCCATCCCGTGACATTGTGTCATCAAAGCAGCACTTCCTCACAGTGAAGCCTCTGACATAAATACCTTCCAAAGCAGCAGTGAGTGAAGAGCTCAAAGACAGAAAAGTTAAAGCAGCTTCTGGATGAGTTGACTACAGGCATCTGTGTACTAATAAAATAAGGCAGGGTACATATTTTGCAAAATTAGATATTCTTAASAGGATAAGAATGGAGAATGAAATCCCCCATAGGATAGACATAACTGAAGAAAGGTGAACAAAATGCAATACTAAGGCTCACAGCTTTCTTTCAAATTCTTAGTCTTTGTGACATTCACTATATCATGAACTTCCAATTGAAAAATTACTTCCTCAGAGACTTAATTACAGTAATAGGTTTTTTTAAATATACTGYTCTTTGACCATGATTTGAAATTGTGTGGTTTGCTTGCTTAGCAGTTTTACTGCAGCTATTTTTGAACTTTTAACTCTGAAATACCAATTAGAGAAGAAGTGGATTTGGACTCCTCTGTGTCATCRTGGTGTAACTTCACAGACCTTAAATATCTGCACATTGGTTGTTTTTTTTTTTCCTTCTCCAATTGTGACAGTGGAGAAAGTTTAAATTATGTTTGTTATATGACAATGAAAACAAAAATTTCATCAAGCAGGAAAGCAAAACATTAAAAAATGGGGATCTCCCAGTGTGCTTTGGGATTTTACAATTAGCAGTGTTCTTTAAACATGTAATACGTGTGATGCTCATGCTACCAGAACATATAGATATATGTATAAAATGTACATACTGAGACTTTTCAATGAAAACTTTTTCTAGGAAATGCATTTTTTAAACTTCCTGCAGTATTTTATTAATATAAAATACAAATATAAAAGTTGAATTCCTTTATCTTATGTTTTGCTGTTTTTGTAAAGTCCAGTATTAATGGGGAATTTTCTCACTACATTRAAATRGTTGGCTTTTAAAAAATTGTGTCAGTGCTGGAGGAAAACCACCAGCTGTGTCTGGTATATATACCATAAGCAAGTATTTAGCTACAGAACTGCCATTTTAATGTCAATAATAATGATTTTGCTGAAAGCTTGTATGCTTCCCTGGTAATTTAAGCTGTATGGTTAGATTCCATCASGTTTCAGTATTTTATATTTTATTTTCATTTAGTACTCCTTATGCTGTTTTCTCCTATCATGTTATTTAATCTTTCAGTTTATTTTATCAGATTTTTTTCTGTTTTAAACATGCCATTGGATTTCTTTYTTCTAGAATATTATTTAAGGACAAAGACAGAAATTGGGAAGAAATTGAAAACAAGTTACGAGCTGAAAGTGAAGTTCCTATTGTGAAAACATCAAGCATGGTATGAATAGTTACCTTTTCTGTGACTGATTATGCTGCTCATCTCATGGCTAAATGATCAGTAAGAAACGTGGTGTTTTCAGTGGCATAAGGACAAAAATCTTTAAAAGCCCTTATTTAGACACTAATTATGTTTCAAGAATAAACCTAGTCTTCAGTAATTACTAAGACTTACTGTCTCATTAAGAAACAAGTGATTATTCAGGGGAAATTTCCAGATAAAGATTGCAGTAAAAGGTATTCAAACTATATATAGACCATCAGTATGTTTGTTTAACAAAAGGTAACAACCATTAGTTTGAATGTAAGATTACTTTTAAATGAACTTGTTTTACAATTTAAAGACCACTTTACACACTAATTATTACTAATTAATGTGTAGTACTTAACACTATTAATACTGATTATTAATATTTAGAGAAATTTTTGTATTTTAATGTATGTGATGAAAGTTATTCATAGACACATTGCGATAAAAGGATTTTCAGTGAAAAATATTCCTGTTTTGTCTGGAAGTGGTAACCATAGGTTGCCCACTAGAACTCCAGCTGTTTTGTGTAATAGCCTAATTGCATAAATCAGCTATGGTTTATGGCCTAATTCAGGCCATTTCAAGACCAGTGTGGGGGGAGGCAGACCACTTGTTTATCTCAGTACCCTTCTCCTCTGCTGCAAAACACAGAGCAGAGGGTTTGAAAAACATCCTTGYATGAGACAGCAGGCAGAGCTGAGCCACATTATTCATCTGCAGTCTGCTGTTAAAAATATGTGTTTACAGAGGCAGGTTTTTTTGTGGGAGAGAAAACTGCTTGAATGTGAATACATTTCCTCTGGCACTGAACAGGCTAGAACTTTTCTGTTAGCTCATCATCACTTGGTAAACTCCTCCAGATTGATTTTTCCTGGAAGTATAAAGACTTGGCCTGTAATTTCTGCAGAAAGGTGTATTTATCAAGAACAATCGTTAGTAACTCAGTATTATAATTTAATAGTTTTTTATTGTTTTTATAAGCAAAAACTATATTTGCTTATAGTTTTTTATTGGGTTTTTCAAAGTTTAATTAAGCAAGTTCCTCATGGAAGTTTCTGATTTTAGAAATATTATAAGGAGTTTCTCTTACCCCTGTCCAGAATACCTTCCAAATTTAGTGTTTTATATTCTAAATGCCCTAAATATGGGAATTTAAAGTACTCTTTAAAAAAGAAAAAAGGTTAGTTGTATATTTATTCCTAACTTCACCATTTTACTGATTTTTTTTCAATCTGTTAAAGCATCTCACACTGCTTGAAAATTTATGAGTYGTTCAGGGGTTTTTTGTCTGTGCACTGATTTTCAAGCTTCTGCTTAAGTTTTCAGAGCAATATGTTGTTCAAATGCAGTGCCTTTTTTTACCCCAGGACACTAAAAGTTGAGATAGGACAGTTGTAAGTGATGTTTGTTTTTTCCTTGGAACATTTCTGTCCAGCTCWGATATGAAATCTGCTTAGACATAATGACTTGGTAAAGATAATAAATCTCTTTGCCACCCATGAAAGGGACACTACTTMGTACAGAACAGCTTTCTGAGATGGATTAATGTATTTTTGAAATCAGTGCCTTTGAAAATTCTCAGCTTTTGAATACTGTTTACAGTTCTTCTCAGCAGCTGGGTTAACACTGCTCTTCTGTGTAAGATCCTTCAATTGTAGGATTTATGTATTTATGCTAATAAAAATAGGCTAATTCTATAACCAGGGRAATTACTCAGGAGACTGGTCACAGCACCAAGCCTGCCAGAGTTCAAGAACCCTTTGGAAAATGCTCTCAGGCATCTGGTGTGATTCCTGGGATGTCCTGTGCAGGGACAGGAGCTGGTCTTGTGATCCTTGTGGGTCCCTTCCAGCTCAGGATATTCTGTGATCCTGCAGCTGAAGATGTGGTACACTTAATGATTGCTGTGTTTCTGAGTGCATTGCTGTGGCTGTGGCTGYGTTAGCAAGTAGTGCAGACAGTGGAGAAAAAAATCTGTAAGGCAGAGGAGTGCTGAGGCCCCAGCACTGAGGTGCTGTGCAGGGTCTCATGGGCACAGGGCCAGTGGGTGCAGACAGAACCCTCATGCAGTCGTCTCACTGTCTGATTCACCTCTCTACAATCTGATAAATGACTCTGTTCCACTGAATACTGAGTTCATCCTGTAAATTCCCTTTCAAGGTCTGCTGTTACTCTGCCTRATCTCTGCAGAGCTGTGGTGTCTCTAAGTCTGTGCTTGAGCAGRGGCAGATGAGCAAGGGTCAGAGTRAGGCCATGGGGATGGTAGCAGGCAGTCAGYGCAGAGGGCTCTGGGTTTCTGAGTGGAACGTGGCTCTCCAGCCTCCAGCACTGCCACCCRTGGCTCGGCCACCTCCAGCAGGGACAATCCAAATAGCATAATGTAATTGGACAGGTTTGGGAGGGGGATTGTTCATTCCTGAGAGGTAGTTTAAATCTCTTTTTCCATACTGGAAACTGCCTTTRTTTTTCTGTCATGGCCTTAAACTGGCATAGGGAAGATTCAGATTAGATATTAGAAAAWTATTTTTCAGTATTAGAGTGGTCAGGTGTTGGAACAGATTGCCCAGGAGGGTGGTGGAGTTACCATCCCATCCCTGGAGGTGTTAAGGRGGCTTCTRGATCTGGCACTGGGTRATGGTTTAGTGGTACRTGATGRTTAGGARTTACAGTGGCAGTGCTGGGTAGATGRCTGGACTTAAAACTTAAGGGTCTCTTCTGACCTCTTCTGATTCTGTGATAGTGAAACATGGTTGTTTCTTTTCTAGGAAATCTCATCAATCTTACAGGAACTGAAACGAGTTGAGAAGCAGCTGCAAGGTACAAATCTTTTYTCACTTTTCTGTTCTGTGGTTGCTTGCTTCAATTTTTCAAATAGACATCTATATGTGTATTTATATAACATGAAACACAGTTCTGTGCTTTATTAAAATATATTCACAGTATCAGTTATGTACATAATTATCATATAACTGCTGATACATTTGATAAACAAACATGGGGTTTTTTTTTAAAAGCAGAAGAGTGATAATATCTTTTTATATGGGATTACTGGTCCATGCTTATCATCATTATGTTAGTTGTACATTTCCTGTATTTGTTATTTTTAGTATTCAGATTTAATCTGAGAGCAAAGCATTTTTTTAAAAAGAATGTTTCAGGACGAGTCATTTACCACCTTTAGAGACAAATTAGTAGTAATTGTTYGTACATTTTTGGAAATAAAAAAGAGAAGTTCTGTTAAATGTGACAAATATGTCAATAGTATAATAAAATGAAATGGTACTAGGTACTTCAGTTTGCCTTCACTGTGGATAAATGACTGCTGTTTTATACAAATTGTATTCAATCATGGAATCAGCAACTATGGCTATTTCATGGGGGTGGGGTGGAACAAAGCAAAATATAACGGTGACATCATAGGGAAAAGCCACTTAAATTAAAACCATCCTTCAGTCCCTATAACCTAATCATAGATGGTTTATCWTCTCTGTTTCCTGTCCACACATCAGTTCGTGTTTACTTTTGAAGTTTCATTTCATCTAAAGCTTTAATATATAATAACTGTTCACAAATATTTGTATCAGTTTACATCYATGTTGGATACACCATTTCTTTGTCATGGACAGCACACATAAAAACTCACATCTGTCGTCGTAAAAACAAAAGTGTGAGATAAGGATTTACATTTTTTTATAGTAACAGAAAATCATATYTTTTATGGCTTCTTCCCTATCCTTCTCATCTCTTCTTGATTGCTTAGCAATTAATGCCATGATTGACCCTGATGGTACCCTGGATGCTCTGAGCAACTTAGGATTTGCCAGCCCCATCCTACCAGCTCAGCCAAAGCCGAAGTGCAGCCCTGTTTCCCAAGGCCCCCGCCCGCCAGCGCAGCCCAACTGCCAGCCTGAGGCTCGGGCTGCTCGTCCCACCACCGGCCCTGTGGCACCTGACTTGGAAAATGCTGAATCCGAGGCAGACTTCAGCATACATTTCAATAGGTTTAACCCAGATGGGGAAGAAGAAGATGCCACCCTGCGTGAGTGACATCTCAGTGTTTGATACAAAAACCTTTCATGTGGAATGTTTAGAAATCAAGGAAAACTTATAATGTTTGTTTTTATAATAAAAAAAAAAAAGGCTTGGTCAAACAGCAGTTGTTTTATTAAACCAGTTTTCTTTAATTGTGATGCTTTGATTGTCACACAAATCCTTTTCAAACCATAAAGATATGCATAGATACCAGTGTAGGAAAGCAGATTGTGGCAGGTTTGCCCTTTGTGATTGTGTGCTTTGCAAAAGAATTATTATATCAGCAGTTTTCCCTTAATAGATTTATTTCTTTTTAAAAGCCATGCAAGCAGTCTAACATTTACTGAAAACCCCAAATCTCTTTGCCAAGCTGCTCTGATGAATTGACTTCCTCCTCTAAAGCTTGTACAGAACTGTTGAACAGTTAAGTTTGATTCCGAATTAGATGATTTATATAGGAAACATTATCTTTGACTACAATGACACATTACTACAAAAGTAAGACAGATTTCAGAAAGCATTCATTCTCATGTACTGGAAAATCTSAAACAGTTCTGTGGTTTATGTAACTTTGTTGCTGTGTAAATTGTCTTGGGGTTTACAAATAAGTTCACATATTATGTTTGCACTAAGATTTGCTGGGAGTGGTAGGTGAACATATCAATATCGTTGAACAGCAAGTAGTGTTTTGGTGTACATAGAGTACACTTAATACTGTCCTGGTATTATCATTACAGTGTTTTAATCCACTTTCTGGAAAGACTATTTGGCACTTTTTGATCTTCTTTTTGCTGTTAATGAAAGTAGAAGTATTTCATATCTCATTTCTGTCAAAATCTTTGTTGAAACTAACTAAGAAACAAAATTGAACATTATAGCAATGTGGGACATATTAAGCATATTGAGGCAAATGGGCTCTCACCAGTCCAAATGCAACAAGCTTACAGAAAAAATTTCTGTTTATTTGGAATGATCATGAGATGTAAAATTTTCTTTAGGGAACTTGGAAATTGAGTTGTCATGAGTTGCTTGATCGATAGATACACTCCCAAGCAAATGATTTTGTTTGCTTCTGTATATTTTCCTGTAGTCTTGCTAGTAAAGCTGTCCCTGTCTTACATATTTAAAAGGATTCTGGACGACGACTGCTAACATGGACATTTTGCTTATACCACTGAAAAGCAAGTCTATTTAAAGTTTCCTATATAAGCCTATTTTCCTTATCAGTTGTCCCAGTAACTTAACATTTGGAAATAATTAAAAAAAAAAAGTTAAATTACTTTGTATTTCCAGAACACTGTAATTTGGAGGAATGTTTTTTCTGTTAAATGTAACTAATAGACTGGAATTTTCTTATGTTTGCATCAGTCTCTATATATTAAGGTTAAAGATACAGTTTTGCAGCTTTTATGAAATGGTCTTTAATATTTCAGCAATAATCCTATATGAGATTTGTTTTTAAAAAACCTACTTTCTGTACGCTTTTGAATTGTACAGGCTTTCAGAAATGAGTAAAAGTTGGACCAGTTAATAAAGATGCAAAAACTTTTTTTGTAGAGATGTAAAAACAAAACCACTAATCTGTTGTATAATGGAATTCATATTTTCTTTAAAAAAAATTAAAAGCAAACAGTCTTCATGTATGACTCAATATGCTCTACTCCAGCTAACTGTAGGAGCCTGAATGACACTAGTTTACAGATGCTACAGGAAAACTTTTTGAAGGTGCAGAAGGGCAAMAATAAATGTAAACTAGAGCTAGGTGTTGAAAACTGAGTGTACCAAACCATCACCATAATTCCTTCTTTTGTTTAATGCTTGGGAACATAATTTTTCTGCAGATTCAAGTGGAAAGTAGGAAATGGCTGGGAGGGATTAAAGGTGCAGGCTCTTCATACGARATTCTGTTTGTGTTATTTCAGGCGTTTTTACCTTTATGTTGTGAAATAAGCATTTTGCATTACTATGTTATTATTTTGTATGGACATGTTCTCCTTATTTATTTTTGTTACATTTATTATGTATGTTATTTTGTTATATGCATTTACAACTCCATTTTTAAATAAAGTGTTTCTGGAACTTTACAAATGTGTGAAAATGTAATTGAGAGCTGGGAAGTTCACACAACTTTTCTGCAGACTAACTCGCCTTTACTGAAGTAGGAAATTACATTTTTTCATAAATATCTTCTCTCCAGAAGAAGTTCTGTTATTGCCACCACTGCATCATTTATTCTGTGCTGACAGTATTGGCTCGYTTTCCAGTACTCAGGTTCTTTTCCACACTTCAATTGATTTTGTGTGCAAAGCTAGAGGCAAAAATAATCCAGTATGCCACTCACCAAACAGTGGCTCTTTGTAGAATGAAAGTGAGTTTTAATGCACCTGCCAGCTGCAACAGTAGATGGTTATCAGACTGTTTTCCCTCTGCTGCACATATTGGAAAACTTTACTGAACATCCTAATTTGGTTCCAGACTGGTGCCTTTTTTTCTTCTGTCCCAGGTTTGACTCTGTGCATGCTTTTCATGCATGATACTAAATTGCCTTTTCTTAGCTGGCTTCATGCAGGAACAAAACTTGAATTTAGTAAAAGCTCCAAGAATATCTTCCCAGGTTAACCATTTTGGTGTTGCTGGGCTTAGCTGTGACTCAGCATCRGCCACTCTGATCTTGCTTCTCTGTCTGTATTTTTCCTTTATATGCCAGCCTGCTGGCATTAAGGCAGCACTGAAGTCACACAGTAACAGTCACCAGCGCCGCAGGGGCAGGAGATTTTTTCTGCTCTTTAGAGATGCCTGGTTGGTACAGTCAAAATTGTGAGAAACTTGACAAGGGCTTTCCACTTRCTCTGGACTTCTTCATATCCCCCAGCTTCATTATTGCTATAATTTCCTCACTTGTTGCCAGCATACCTCTGTCTTTGCAGAGGATAGAAGAATGCACTTCTGGGCTTGTATTCTCATGTGCAGACTCTCTGATATTTAAGTAGAAGTGTAACTCTTCCTATAGGGATTTTTATAGGACCKCTCTACTTGGAGCCAAGGTTATGCAGGCTTGTTTTTTAGAAGTATTTAGGAAATCCAGGCAGATGGCATCAGGCATGTGCTCYCTTTAGACACCACCAAGTGGTGCTGACACGCCAGGACACAGGGAAAACAGAATTCCAGCCTTTTCTGATCAGCACTGGTGGCTCTTCCCTTGGCTACATGCACCTCTCAAATTCTACACCAAACAACTTCTTGTAATGACACTCACATCTAGTTGTAGCCGACAGAAACAAAACTAAGGGCATAATTTGGGTGCCTGACCTGGTAACAGCAAGGTGGTGTTTCAACACAGCATGTACGCTATACCAAAGCAACTGGTACTGCAGTGTCAGGAGAGAAGACTGCCTCTTACCAAAAACCAACTTCCAGGCAATGCCGGTTGGAAGGCCTTTGTAATCTGAACTGGGAAGATTTTAAGCATAGGAAGGATCTACAATTACTGCTTTGGCATGCAGCCATGAAAAGCAAGGGTGTCCCTTCATGCAGGAATGTGTGAAGCGTCAATGACGTGGTGTGTACAGTAAAAGGAGGCCACTCGCTGCCTGCCAAGGAGATTTTATACCACCAAGTCTTCTGTATCTGAAGAGAATTACAAGGAGGAAACTTGGCTACTCACCACACAAGTTACTTCCCTTCGTCTTGGTGAATAATCAGAGTTTTTCAAAGGTGAGAATGTCACCTCTGACTTCAAATAGAGCTTGATCTGTAAATGCTGATAGAGTTACAATCCTGGTAGTTCAGCCATGATTGCCAAATACTAAACACATCTGACAACTTCTGTCTTGGCAATATCATCGAAGGACAACTGCCTAACGCTGAAGAGCATTTCCAGCTGCACTAGCTCRGTAATCTTGTAAAAACAATTTTTGTTTTCAACTTGGTTAGTCTTAGCCTTAGCCAGTGCTGTTCTTGCCAGTGACACCCARCAGAGTACTGGCTGGGGAGCAAGGCATTTCCTTTTCAGATTCTTTTCTCACTAGTCACATATTTGGGGAGGAAAAACGCATTTAGCAAACAAGTAGGATTATGCATCCCTGGAAATACTTTAAGGCAGGATAAGAGAACTGGAAGCCTGCTGTCAAAAATCTTTACCTGTTCCAATGAGACCACATAGTGAAAACTACTCGGTGCTTGCCTTGTCTTGCTGACAGCTTCACGAGCAGTTAATATTTTTTGAAACAGCTCTTACCTCATRTCTGAGGAGAGCTCTTAAAATGAGAGGGTATTATGGGGAGGCTATAGTAAAACAGGTGTTAGTAGTCATTGAATACCCTTATGGCAATATAGGGCAACATTTTCAAGTAATACTTGCCAAAATTATTCAAACACTAAGGCCRTAGGGGTGGAGTGAGGGGATATAGAGATTTGTTCATTTCAGGAGTAGTCTCTGCATTTCCACTTACCAATTAACATGTCCTTGCTAAGTTTGCTGCTCTTGTCTATCAATTTCTTAGGACTAGCATTTTTAGACCTATTTCAAAAGTTTAATAGATGTGTTGATGAGGCTTTYTGCTTCTGTGGAATAGCTAAAAGTATCAGAAATCTAAAGATTTCTGTATTTTTAAATAAATTTTTAAATTAAAAAGTAACAGAAGCAGAATTATCTTTGAACTGAACTGTGATCTTAAGAGAAAATTTTATTACTAAAATTATTTATGTTCTAAACAAAAATGGGCAACATGAGATTTCTARGTTCTATATAGAGATGTGAACCTGTATGATGCCAAGCACAAAGAACAATGATTATATATAAACTTAACAAAAGTTACCAGGTGACTTCACATTTCATTTTCAGCACCACTTCTGGGGTAATGTGATTTATAAGTTGAGAAAAATTCATTGCGTAAAGAAACCAGATGTGGATGTGAGTTGTGGTTTGAGTTATCCATGACTGATTTTGTTGAGAGATGAGGGAAATGAGTGAAGATAATCCAGGAGGTTTTAAAAGTATTTARAAATTTAAAACCTTAATAAAGTTATTGAAGAAAATGTCATAAATGGTATTTCCAATATAGTAACAGATTCATAAATGATCAGGCAGGATACCATATTCTCAGCAGACATTACYGGATTAGGAGACTCAATGAAGTGCAGAAAGTTAAGCAAAATTTTAAAAAGAGCTTTTGAAAGAACTCAGATTACAGAGATGAACAGAAGTGGAGTGGGGAGGGAACACAGTGTTCCCAGTGTCACACCCAGCCATGGCAGGAGGTGTGACAGAACCATGCAGTTGGTTCAAGGCAGCTTTGGCACAAAGGAGAACTGTAAGATGCAGGAGGCATGTAAGGATTTGCCTGCAAGAATGATACTTCCAGAGCTGGTAAGAAACTCTGCAGGAAAATATTTTTCCTGCTCCAAGGTGTGCCTCAGATGCAAGAGAGACTRCAGCCCCCCTGCTCCTTGGCAGGGGATGGCAGCAGCTGGAAGTACATGGGAGTTACTGCATGCATCAGTAATCRCCTAATTTTTCACTCTGCAGAATAGCTGGAGTTTCTCAAATAAACTGACTAAACCAGTAGACAGCMCTTTCCATACAATGGAATAAAATCCTCCGAACAAATTCATATCCCCCAGTGTGGTTTGTTTTTATGCTTCACTGAAATCATTTTTGGACTTCACRGACAAAATTTCAGTAACTGACTAAAGATGCAGGTGTATAATATTCTACTCTCATTACCTGCACACTCGGAAWTTCAAGTGCTAACAAAAAATTTGCTGCACAATCATGTCCATTCTTTGTTTTCATACATGMAAGGAATTTACTCAAACCAGGCTCCTCATGTGATTGCTGCTGTCAGTRTGATGGGCAGCTGAGCAGATGGTTGTTTAGAAAAATCCTCTTTTTTAAATGCAATTTATGAAGTATTCTGAACACCTAATAAGTTGCTTTCTTCCCATCACAACTCTAAGAGTATTGCTTTAGTAATTTCTTGAGTTGATTTTCTAAGTGTACGAGCTCCCCAAATTTAGATCCTCTTCAACAGGATAAACCTTTGCAGGTTTAAAAACACTGGGTTATATTGAAAGTCACATCTGAGGCTTCACTGAAGTTATTACTCCAGGGGCAGCARAAGTTCAAATACAAAATTGAAAACACAGCTTAGTGGCTTATCTCAGCACTAACGTGAGCCCCAGGTGCAGAGAGACATTCAGAGTCATGTTTCAAGCTGCATGAGCAGGGTTTGCTYTTCAGTGCAAGCAACATTTGTTGCYTGTAGTTTTGAGAATGTGTTTTTAGGCTTCCAAGCTGTTTGARTATCTATATTCCTAACTTTGGCCAATGTAAGTATTTTATCACAGAACCATAGAATAACAGARTGGCTTGGGTTGGGAGGGACCTTAAAGATCTCCTGGTTTCAATGGGCAGGGAATCCACTACCWCACCAGGTTGCTCAAAGCCCCATCCAGCCTGACCTTGAACACTTCCAGGGATGGGGCATTTACAATTTCTCTGTGCAACTCGTTACAGTACATTACCATCCTCACAGTAAAGATGTTTTTCCTGTTTATTCTAAAACTACTCTCTTCAGCTTGAAGTCGCTTCCCCTTGTCCTGTCACTATATGTCCTTGYAAAAAGTCTCTCTCCATCTTTCTTGCAGGCTCACTTTAGGTACTGAAAGGCTGCAATTAGGTTACCCTGAAGCCTATTCTTCTCCAGGGTGAACAATCCCAATTCTCTTAGCCTTTCCTTGTAGGAAAGCATTTTTGAAGTTAAAAGTGACATGAATAAAGAAATCCATCATTTCCCTTTTAATGATGAAGTGATTTGCTTTGGAAAATACGTGGCTTTTGTGTCACTGGAAGAAAACTGTCAATTATATTATGCACTTGTCCCTTAATGCTCCAGCAGTGAATTACAAGTTAAGAAGAGCTGGTYTCCATGAAGTCAATGGAAAGGTTCATGAAGACAAAGTTTTGTACTTGCTTATCTGAGTGCAAGCCCGAATCACTACATTTTGGTTTTCACTTGTATGCATTAGTCATGTAAAATTCAGAAAAGCTGTCCCCAGCACAAGTATTGTAAAATGAGTTGGTAATAAGCTTTAGCCTGACATTGCAAAAGCAATCATTTTAAAATTAGTAGGGAAAATTAATCCTGACTGACATCAGTGATTTCTTTTAATTGATATTTAAATTTCTCCAGATGAGGAAACACACTGGAATTTGTCTTACTGCTTAAAATGCAATGAGCGAAAAAATTGCGGGCATAGCATAGTAGAAAAAAAGTCCACTGAATAATAGGCATGATTAAAAAGCATATCTGAATGGAATTTCTAATTAAGGATTTTCTCCAGGGAGACACAGTGAAAAGCTTGACGCTGAATAAGTTTTGGAGAATCACTGCAGATCCTTGAACTGGTCTTAGCACTTTCTGGAGCCTCCCAGATGGCAGTGCTGAGGACTAGAACAGATAATTTTACAAACCTCAATATTGCTTGCAGGCTTTCACTGCAGTATTGAAGCCAAAGAAGCAGTAACAAGATTTTACCTTCCAGTGGTGCTTTTCTTCTGAAATCTTTCAAGCACTTCACAAACATTCATTCTGTTATGAAATTTCTATGAGGAAATATTTCATCCTAGTGTTACAGATGGGAAAAGGGACTCAGAAAAATCTTGTTTCTTCCCTACAAAGTGCTGAGACAAGGCTCTGCCATCAACAAAATCTCAGTAAGTGACAACACACAGCCTGATAGTACTAATAATGCGCCACTTGATCTGACAGTGCCCATATTTAATATCAAAGTTATCCCCAACTTTTGAGTGACAGAGCTTGAGACCTGTGTCTTTCTAGCCAGGTCAGTTTTGCTCACTTCTCTTTCCCCAGTGCACCTTGCTGGCATCTTTGGAGCTGCTGAGATGTGGGTACCTATCCCAGCAAGCTGCATTAGCTGGTCTTGGCAGCRTTCCCAGCAGCTGGTTGCAGCAGGAGGTTAACTTTTAGTTATAGAAGTCWCTATATATAATAGTCTCTTCTTTCTGTTAACCAGGGAGCTGTGACACACAGCTCCCTCTGTACTGTGCATATCTCAGAATTGCCATGTCTCCTGAAAATTCTTTTTTCTGGTTAATCCCTGTTTCTTTACAACACTGGATGCAATGATGTGTATCAGTTTTATTTGAATTAATATGGTCTGCCTGTGCTCAAAGTGTTCTAATTCTCCATGCAAATTATCTTGGTTTATGTGCATATGTTTAATGTCCAATTATTTTATTCTCAAGATTTAATGGACYAACAGAGATCCTATCAATAGGCATGTTCAGCCACTAGTACCTGGGGTCTTAGATTTGCTGCTACTTTTGCAGCACTGCACTGATGTAGCCATTTATTTTAGTTTTCTAATGTAAGGATTCCATTTCTAAATATTTATAGAATTCCAGTGTGATTTTTGTTCAATTGTCCAAAAAGTATCAGCAGTATTTGAGAKATAGTCACAAAGCAGTTTCCCCAAAGAACCCAGCTGTAGACCCTATGTGTTTCTACAGGGTTCTATAGAAACACTGTGGTCTAGAGGCTCAGTTACTGATKGTACATGTTTTCTTCATATATGTTAAATGTCCTATCAACATTTATCAGAAAAAAAGGAAAAACATGGTGATGTGCACATGGATATATCTGGAAGAAAAGAAGTAAATCTAAAGCCTCTAAAGTCTTCTATTTAAGCTGCCATTTTACCAAGAATTTAAGTGTTAGCTCTTGAGAAAGGCCACATGGCCCATTAGACCTGCCTTCCTTTGCAAAGTTTTCTAATTTCTTTGTCACAGCTGGCATTGAGCTATACAAAGTTAGTGTTTAAAGGATTGCAAGTCTTCATTTTCTCAGGGATCTGGAAGGACAGAGCTAARTGGATAATCCTGCATTCTGTACAAGTTTTTTTAGCATTGCAGTGAAAGGAGAAACCAGAGATGGGAGAGAGTGGTTATTTCATGACAGTCAAATTCTCCCTGGCCCATTCTGACTCTGGTATCCTGTGAGATAATTTCACCATGGATATACTAGATTTGCATTACTGATTTTGTCTCTGATAGAAACCAGTCCACTGGCCTGACAGGTGGATAATAAAGACAAAGCAGTGCTTTGCAGAGCTTCTGAGGAATGCTGATACTCCTGCTGAACCAAGCTGCAAAAAATAATGCACTGAACTCAAAGCTTGTCAACATGCATTTCCATCAGGACCAGAAATTCCTCAAATAAATAAAATGAAGGGGAATAAAATTCCCATAAAACTTATTTTTAAAGAATTTAGGTTTCACAGAAAGAACGGAGGAAAGTAAAGCTTTGATTGGACCAAATTTTCAGGCAAACCCGCACATCCAGTGACAACTTTCCCAGCCTGGGTTTCAACAACTAATGAGTCCTGCTGCAAAGAAATTCAAGGTGTCAGAGATTTCTCAGAAGTTGACTGTCTGGATGGAAAACCAGGCACTGTCTGGACACAGAGGGGACATTGTCCCTACCCAGGATGAGTCAGGTAAGAGGCCATGTTAAGATCTGAGTAGTAAAAATTTTAGACAGATGCCTTTGCCTGAATTAARGTGCAAACAAGACAGTGTGCTGAAGTCAGTAGTATAAATTTTATTTAACAGTAAATGGGGGGAGGGTGTGGGGCCAAGGAGAGAGAGAAGGGGGAGGGAGAGAAAGAGAGTGACAGAGACAGATTAAGTAGAAAATATCACCATTCCATGGCTCCCARTGGTATCCCATTGATCCTCTTTTTCTGCTCTTCTTAGTGGTGAGGATCCCACAAAATAGAGTCCAGTGGGTTAATCCGCATTGAGGCCAGGTGGGATTGCCCAGATACTTTCCCTGGGGGAGAGAGAGGGAAGTTTGACAGAATCTCTTGTTACAGCCTCTGGATTTGTTACATCACTTGGATCATGTGCAGTGCTCTGGGGCAAGGCCTCAGCCATGAGTCTGAGAGCACTTTGGGGGTCTTTGATGGATTCTGACACCTCTCAGCTGCCTCTCATCTGAGTGTGGCCTTCCCGGGGTGGGGACGTGTAGGAGAAGGGAATACAGGTACCTCACCTATGGTAAGTAACAGCTGTGTTAATCAGCCAATACAGCCTCACCCCTGATGAGTCACAGCTATAGCAAATAAGGATGAGTGAGATAAAAGAGGGGGTTGGCTGGTAGGGGAGGATTCTCATGGAGGAGGAACCTTGAGTAGCATGAAGGAGAGAACTGCTGTGTGAGGTCAGTCTGGGGCTGCAGTCAGAGCCTGTTGTTGGAACCTGCAGTCACAGTCTGGCCAGGTAAAAGCCTGCATTCAGAGTCTGCAGACCAATCCGTGCAGTCATAGTTCAGCAGGAAATAACCAGCAGTCAGAGGCTGCAAGGGAAACCCACAGTAGGAGCTTGCTGCAGCCAGAGTCAGTGGATGGTTGGAGTTAAGCTGACTAAGGTGCAAAGAGGAGTAAACCAGGACCCTTTTTATGCTGTGTTTAGCAAGAAGTCTGTGCCTCAGCTCATTTTTGCCCTCTAATGAGAGGGCTGCAGTAACAGGGAGGGAGTTTACAGCTGAGGCACTTCATGTGAGGGAGGATGTGTGTTCATTCCCCCTGACCAGAGGTGAGCCRCACACCAAAACTCTCCTCCTCCTTGCYGTGGTTGTGGRGCAAAGCTGCCYTCAGTAGATG
>CADDXX010000123.1:673415-725099 GCA_902810485.1 Alauda arvensis | reverse complement strand
TTTTTYYCCMTCAGCCTTGTTTACTTCTCCSTAGACCTGAGATGAYTGGATGGCAGYRYCACCTTTATCTTATCTCAAGTACCTTTAGGGGGCTGAACTCACAGCTCCCCTCAAGAGGTTGTTCAGGGAGGGGTGGCCCTTGATGGTCACAGGTTCTTTATACAGTTCTGCCATAATGTGCCAAAAGTCCTTCACAACAAAGTCTAAGCCATTAACCACAACATTTCAGGTTCTCAAGGGGCACTGTTGTGGTTGGGCTTTGCTGACTCATTAACTTCCTGACTCGGGAACAGTGAGGCCGGCAGGAGCCAGCGCTGCAGCTCATCGGGCTGAGGGCAGCCAGAGCTGCTGGGCCTGTGTCACTCATGGGACAGGGACAGCCCTTCTGGCCCTCCCAGGAGACACAGAAGGAGAGGGAAATGTCGGCAAGGGCTCTGGAAAGCAAGRCTTCCTCTATGTCTAATGCATAAGGTAAAAAGAGGCTGCTGATCTTGTTCATTATGCTTTAAACACCTTTGAAGGCTTGAGTAAATGCTAACTCTGCCTCTTATAAGTGAAATGTAGATGAGGTTGCTTGAAACAAAGAAAAAAATGCCTCAGGAGCCTTATGAAATCCCTCGAATTGTTTCAAAAGCACGAAGGAGAGGAAAGGGCCATTGCTACACTGCCAGAACCAGTTGGGTGTGCTAAGGCTCGAATGTTAAGAACAGATTCACAAAATCAAGAAGAGCAGGAGATGGGCTCGGGTTTTTGCCCAGATGTACAAACAAAACTGAGAAATGGAGAAGCCAARTGCAATTGTTTGGGGTCAGAAAGGGGAAGAGAACTGGGAAGTTGAGATTTGATTTTTAACCCAATGGCCCCCAACATTTACTGTTAAATAAAAGCTAGACTCTGAACTTTGGGCAAGAAGACTTATTAACTGAGCTGGTAGTGTGCTAACAACCAGTCAGAATTTAATTATGGGAAGTAATTGAAAAAAAAAAAAATTAATGGCTAGGTATTTTGAATATTCTCTTCATGGAGATTGCCCTTTATATGYAGTCCAGGCAAAAATTTTATTCCCAAAATTTAAAATACTTCTGCATTTCAAACTTTCTCAAATTTTTTTTTAACTTGTTTCTTTAAGTGAAATTTTTATGTCAGAACTATAACTTGAATCCTTCTGGCTAGGCTTAAACATTTATTAGCTTGTCATCTCTATATCTGAGTCTGTCTTTGACTTTCTGAGAACCTGGATAACTGGACTATTTTTATCTGTTACATATCAGCACATGACCTACACGTGCATAACAAAGAGAATAACTTTGGCCATTATTTATTTTTTTGTAAGTACCTGGTTTTTTGACCTGCTGACAGATTTTCGGAAGAAAATTGTGTGAAGTATGAATGAACAGTTTCCAGCTTTCACCACATGGAAGGACTGCTGTACAATCTATAACAAATGCAGACTGGAAAGTGCCTGCTCAGTCAGTGCTGTGACAAACGTGCCCCAGCACTTGTAGGGACTGAAGCTCCCTTTGTAGCTCTCTGGACTGTTCTCCTCATTCTTCAGCTGAGTTTATGAAGATAACAGCAGATGTGAAGAGATTTGAAGAGGCACCAGCACTGCAGTGTTACACTAAAAGCCAGTGGGACCACCTCAACAGTGACATRTTTCTAGAACTGCTAGCATGATTGATAGTTTCTCATCACCTCCTTGTGTTTTTGGCTGCCCTTGGCCTGGCCAGCAAGATTTAACACAGAGRAAATAAGGAGAATCTTCCTTTATTTCCACCAGAAAATGGTACTATAAAAAGATCCCATGCTTTGCAGAGAATTCAAGTCAGAATAAAGCTGAGAATCTGGCTATCAAATCCCCAATATTAACATTACAACTGAGCAAAGGAAGTTTTCCACTGGCTACAAAACTTGATTAGATTGATTTGTCTCTATCCCTCACAGGATTATTTAAAAAATTGTGGCTCATGCCTGGTTAACCATGTTGTTCCAGCTCTGAATATGAAAGGATTTCCACCATATTGAGACCTGTTTGAAGACAACTTTGTGGTCCTTTCAGTCCTCTCACAKTCTCATCACAGTGCCCATCCCACTAGGGAGATCCATGTGCTTATCAGAGAATTAACAAGTTCCAAAACCCCTGCCGTGGGCAGAAACACGTCTTCCCACACTCTTCTGCTTTAGTTCTGAACATTCCTAACAATTTTGCAAASAACTGAGCACATGCTGAGTATGCAAATGTTATCAATAAAGGCAGGAGAGGAGGACAGCAATGTGCTGGGTGCAGGGACCACAGCACCAGGAGCTGGTTCAGATTTCTCTGTAGAGGAGATACTTCCAAGAGGCAGATGTAAAGTTGGAAGGAATATCAGGCAGCTGCTCTCTTATGTCAAAACACAACAGATGAAGGGTGAGTGCACAGTGAAGTACTGCATTGCAAGGTACATCAGCAAATTTTCCCATCTTTATTACAATGAACTTAAAGGAGTTTGACCAGATTTTCACTAATAGCTGAATCTGTATCTTTCTCAGACTATATTTTTACTTAAGTCTACAATAATTAGTAATTCTTGCATTTCATAATGGGAAGAATTTGTGACTAAAAGCAAAATCTGTCTTAAAATATTCATGAAGACTTTTCATGGCTGTTTTTCTTTATGTTGTTTTAAAACATATTTTAGATTAATACAGATTACTATTTTTTTTTTACTATCAAATGGCTTTCTGAAGAGCAAAGCAAGGTCGTGTACTTCTATCTGGGTTTTTAAAGAGTTCTTTCTAATAGCAAAGTCCAAGAAAAATCAATTCTTATCTGCAGAATAGAGATGGATTCTATTTAATTCAATTCAGTCCTCAAATTCTGAATGTGTCTGCCAGCTCCATGGTGATCCCTGAATTTTTCTGGGGAGTCAGAAAAGTAGCTTCTCTTGTGAAGAATAACCATTTTGGAATTGTTTAACAAGAAAGGAATTCCTGTATCCTGTACAATAAATCCTCTAAGTTCACCACCTCTCAAATTTCAGTCAAGTGATGACAGCTCAGGGTGCACTTGCCAGGCTGGCCTCTACTCGATTTAAAGTAAAATTGAATGAATTGGTTCTGGGGTTTTTTTTACACTAAATGAACAAATTGCAGAGATGTCTCAAGAGGCCGAACAACCCACTGGTCTTGGTTCACATAGATACAGAACAGAAGGCACAAAGTGTCTGTACCCATGAGGCAGGCAGCTTTTGAGACATGYCACCTTCTCCTGAGGAAGGTCAGGAAAGGCCATTTGAGTGGCATGTTCATTAGACACCCCCTTCTGCATCTTCTATTACTTGACATGACAAAAAAAAGTCTGATTTTTTACTGTTTTACGGTGAGTCTGAGATCAGTTATGAGAGCATTCAGGGTTTTTCCTTTTGTGATCTGGTGTGTGAGGAAATCTTGTTATGGATTTGACCACAATRAGCCTCACTTATTTGACATATTTCATCTGTTTGTGGGTTGTCTSTATGTGGAACATTTGCCAGCAGGTCAGGTCAGGCTCTGTGTTCTCTTGCAATTTAATATCCTTTTTTTTTTCCTCCCTGCCTCTCTGGTTGTTGGCAGCTTCTCCAGTCAGTCACTTTTAAGAAGTCCCACAACAGAGCTCCTCAGGATAAGTACTTCTGCTATTCAAACCATTTCCTCTCTCACAGCATCCATAACAATGGTACAGTCAGAAAAACACCATCCCACAGACAACACACAAGAAGCAAAAGCAGTATTTCAGCTTGATATTTTTATGCCTGTGCTTATTCCCTAATTCTCCGTGTTTTCTAGGGCACCATCAATAAGAATTGATRTATGTCAGCTGTGCTGAGCAGTGCAGTTAAATGCTCATGTTGGGAAGTGAACCCTTTGCTGCAAAATGGCATTTGAGACTTTTCATGGTTTCCAGATTTTTCATGCTCTCAGTAATGTGCATAATTATTTACATCAMAAAGCAAATCAATGACCTGTAACTGAGCTTTCAAAAATTGTAAGTCTGAGTTACCTGAGCAGTGGTGAACAATAGCTATTAGATGAGGAATGACCAAGCAGAATTAATTTAAATTAGCTTGAGACAGCTKTAATAAACTGCTATAAATAAGCAATTTGTGCTGTGTAATCTCAGCAGTGAAACACAGCAAGAGATTGTGCATCAACTGCTTAAATAATGATGTTATTGTTATTGCTACTGCCAGATGCTTACAAGGGCTGAGCAGCAACTCTTGTTGGTTTCAGTGCAGCTGTGGACAGCCAGCTCCTGKAAAGAACCAGCCAGTGAGAGCTAAAGCAAGTCTGGCTCATGCAGGGAAGAATAGCTGTAGCAAAGGTCAGGTTTTGCCATGGGCAGGAGGAAGGCTGGCCAGCACCAGCCAGGTCAAATAAYAAAACTCCTGGTGCTGCAGGTTGCTGTGTTTTTGTGCACTTCAGAGAGGTGGAGGAGGGGGCAATTTGAACTGGAAAATCTAGACAGAAGTCCTCTGCAGGCAGGATAATTATTGTCCATGAAATGAGAAGGGAAAACATGTAAAGCAACAACATCTGCTACCTTGACACTGAAAGAAGCACCAGCATTTACTATTGTTTTTTTTGGCTCTGCCTCCACTATTTTCTTTTGAAATGTAAGTGCTGGTTTTTCTTTCACTTTTCAATTCATCTAGAGTGGTCCTAGATCTGTGGTGGCTAGTCAGCAGGACTATCTGGTCTAATGGTCTGAGAATGAGATACCATATGAGGAGAGTACAGGGTCAGTCTCCTAGTCTGGCTTTTCTTCCCCTTGAAGGGAACCCCTTGCCCTCAGASAAATGAAACCAAGACAGTTACATCTTTCTCCTATTTGACACTTAATGTCRTAATCTTGATAGTAGTGGCCTTTGATTTCTGCTATTCACATTTACACTTCAGAACAGTGTGACACAAGGAAGTTCAATATCTGGTTTTGAGTGCTGTCATCCCCTACTGGGTACCTTTCTTGTTGTCTCATCTATCTCATAACATTTTCCTGAACTTGGAGAGAAGAATGTGATTAAAGTGGTTTGTAAGAAAGCTGTGGGTTTTTTTCATTATAACTCCTTAGACATTTTCCATCACACAACTGAAGGATTAAATCTGCCTTTGTAACATTTACATTTCCTATGCACATCTGAGGAATGGTGCAGAGTCTAAAGTGGTCAYTAGGGAGTAAAGCTTGAGGCCATGAGAAACAGCTCTTAGTATTTCAGCATTAGTCATGGTGTACAGTTAATGRTATCAAATTAAAGTTCAAACTACAGCATGGCTTTTCTCAAGTGACATTAAAACCACCCTCTGATTTGCAGTGCAATATGAAGTAGCTCCTGCTAAATTTCAGCTCTTCTGTCTCAACTGTACAACCAAACACAGCAGTTCAGACACAGGGATGCTGAGGGAGGCTGTCTAAATGGCTGAATGAAAAAATACCTGGTGTCTGACTGCAAATTTTAGGCATGCAAGGTGAATTGACAAAAACATTATTTTGTTTTGTATTTAATCCTAATTCCCATATACAYGGAATTTCTGCCAGTTCCTTCAGATTGGGCAAATAAGGATTGGTGTGTTGTCCCTTTCAGGAAAGGGAATGAAATCTTGGGATTTCARTGAGGATTAATTGGGCAAGCTTCAGTCCATTTCCCTGCACTTCTTGTCATCCCATTCACTTWTATTGTTTKCACTTGGTTTTGGAATTTTTCCTTTTTTTATTTATAGATTTCATTTCTGTAGTTTCTTCTCCTCTCTCTTTATTTRMATTTCTTCCCTCATTTMAGGATTTGAATTGGRGTAATTTTGGCAAGTTTTGGTCCTTTCTGCTGCCCTTTATTTCATCCTAGTCCATTTGCTTTTAGTCGCTTCATTTCCAAGTTTTCTGTCTTTTTTCAATTGCATTTTATTTGATCATATCTCCTTTCCAGAGTGTTTKTTAGACTTTGTTCTCTGATTYCATGATTTCATTCATTTTYGTGAAAGGCAGAMCCTCTCTCATCTTTCATCCTGTTTCTTTTTTATGCTGTATACAGGTATTTGCTGTATCTTTATGAACTTTTTTCAGTAATAAGAGGACTTCACTGTGAAACACTTGCAACAACTAAGTAATATTTTGCAAGAAATTTCTTGWAAGCAATTCCCTGCTCCTTTGCCAATGAGCTTTGATGATAACTTGAAATGTGACATAGGATTGCAAACCACACATACATATGTATTTTTAGTACTARGGAAGGAACCAGTACTTCTGCTAGCTGTGAAAAGGAACTGAACACATCAAACYCATTTCGCATGTGACTGACATCTGGAGAATAAATGCACCACATTTCTGCTGAGCACACTTCAGGGATTTAAAGCTTTAGATTTTTATCCCATAGACATTTGAAATATGGCATATGTGGTTAAGAGAAAACATGTGAAATCATGTCCAAAATATTTTTTTCAGATATGATATGAAATCATCATTTTAGATGTTTCAGATCCAAAGAAATTGAAATTTTTCCATTTCCTCACTTCACTTATCTGTTTTCCCTTTAACTCCTGTGCATCTCTGGAGACTATGCTGTGGCTCAAAGCTGAAGTGCAAAGTGATTAGGAAGATTTGTATTATATTGATTTACCTTCCAGTACTTAAACCAAGGGTTCACACTGCTGCATTTAGCTGTTTACCCTTCACTGACASTCACCCCATTACCAGGCATACAGGTAATGAGAACTGCTGAAAATCAGCTCCATTATTTTAGAAWGAGTGCCTGCACTATGCTCTGTCAAGTCAAAATGTTACTTGTGCCAGCCCATGTCCATACTGAGGCTTTTCTAAACAATTGTAAGGTTTTCCTGGCTATTTACTATAGATGGACTCTGAGACAATGGTTGTTGGGATTCCTGGCACAGATACTTCGCTTCTCTTCCTTCTCCATGATTTCCAGCTCAGCAAGAGGGAAGCCTTTGAAAAGAAGTGCAGATGCTCAGGTTTTCTTTTTCTATGCCATCTTTTACCAATAGATGCAATGTTTAGCAGCTACTTCTTCTAGAAAGTTCTCAAGTTCTCTGTCTCAATTCCWAACAAGTAACTCTTCTGCTCACCCTCCACACATTGCCAAGTGGCAAATGAAAGTGCTGTTCTCTTGGGAAAGAATACACAAAATGACAATTAATACAGGCACATTGGTGGAAGGATTTCTACACTGCCATATCTTKCAACACAAACATGTCCAGAGCTGAAGCTCTCATTGTAACTAAAATGAGGGAGCCAGCAGACTGTGGTGGCTGCTGTCAGGTCTCTGTCCCCTCCACTATGTGAATCTCTCTAGTACAGGCTCTTGTTTGGAGCCAAAAAACTCCAAAAAAGCCAGCACACCAGTCTTACATGCATTAAATGCACTAGCTCTGCTGCTCACCTGGGAGGTGCTGAAATCTCACATTGTTGAGGAAAATAGAAAAGCAAACATAAASTAGGAAAGACTGCGGAGATTTTATGCCCCCACACTGTTTCTTCTCCCCGTCTCTCCTTTTTGCTCCTTCTTTCTTTTACAAAAGCTACACCTGTCAGCCTTCAAATCAGCCRCTGTGTGACACAAGCCATCCAGCTGTGTGGCAGATGGCTGAACTGTGCTTTGTCCTATATACATCCACACAGAATTATTTATAAATAACAAACCTGATACAGTAAGTGACTCAGCCTGCTTTTGTAATTGTTATCTGGATAGTTCTGGGCTTTTTAAAACTGTGAAATTGTCTTGCTTGACTCAAATAGACATCAAAATTCTTAAAARTGGGTCTTGGATTTAAAAGCCATTGAAGCTGCTGTTCATATAGCAACATGCACTAAAACTCCAGTGTTGTCTCCTCCTTTTAAATCTTGGGTGATTTAGTGGATCTRGGGTCCTCCATGTRYGATGTTTCCTCATCCTTACCAAYGCACTTGCCCTGGCTCRGTCTCYAGTKATTATTAYTACATTTTGCTGCTATTACRGAGCTCCCCAASTCCATCAGACATGCAAATAACCCCAAACTTTTTTCATTGSACTCCAGCTGAACTCAGTGGGGCATCTGCTTGTCCTTCTATACAGCACTGGTAGTTTCATAGGTTTGGGTGAGAGAAGTCATGGGAGAGAACTTTAGTGGGATCTGACTAACCTCCTGTAGTCTGATCCAGGATGCCCTTGGTGTCTTGGGACACTTTTTGGAGCACATTATTTCAGCTTTGGGAGCATTGTAAACTGAAAAACTAGAATTCAAGCCATAGCTTTACTGGGAATGCAAATGTTACAATTATATTAACATGGTGTTCCTACCTGAACCTATGCTATTGAAAAAGGTGTTTCCCAAGGGGAAACAAATAATAGATGCAAATCTGACCTTCTCTATTGTCTGTCTACATAAAGATACATGGCAGGTTGTACAGCTCTTTCACTGCTCTTTGCTGCAGTGATGTTTGAAATTCCCCTGCAGCTGTCCATTTTCACAGGTCTAATTCCTTTCCAGGAGAGATACCAACTATGATGAGGTATTTCCACCTGCATGCCAGGTTTAATAACTTGCTGTTATCACTCAGTCCCATCCTATTACATCTTGAGAGGAGGTGAAGCAGGCAAGAGGAGAGRGTTGGTCCATCATTGTGTCTGAGCCCCAGCAAAAGACCTGGCTGAGACCATGAGCTCTGGCTGGCTGCTCTGGACTGTCCCACAGCAGGGAGAGGGGATTTCATGCTGACCTGGACTTTCACAGCCCTACAAGAAATCATGGTATACCACATATTTGTTAAAGACCATGCTATCATGACCATTCTGCCTAATTTTCTGCCTATGGTTTTGGAATAGGTCGCTTTCTGTGGGCCCGTCTGTAAAGGTCTGCATTATGTGACTGAAGTATGCAGTCTGGAGTATTTAGGCTAGGGACTGAGTCAATCCAGTGTCCTTTTAGTGCTCCAAGTCATCCTTGGAAGGAAAAACTGACTATAAATATCTTTCTGTATCTTCACTGCTTAACATCCTCCATCTAGCTCAGAAGATGAAACAACACTTCCTCTTTGATGGATGTTATACTCRTGAAAGCTTGTGAGAGAGCAGTTTTGCTTCTGATCCACTGCTTTGTTTAACTACAGGCTTGGAACTGGTATTGCTTGTCACCCCAAAATAGTGCTCCTTGGGTTTTTTAAGTTTGATGGCATCAACTGAAAAATGATAGCAAAAGACATCAGACAAACCCATCATCTAGTCTGGTCCATGAARTTTGTTTTAGATATGCATCAATTTATCAGGTTAATTTTAAAATATRCAGATTGTTTTTGTTTTAGAATTGCTTGTGGATTTGCAAATTCTCTTGCTGGTTGTACTAGACATATGATSAAAAGGATAATGTGTTTAAAAATATGTGRTTTTTTACTGTAGTCAAAATTAGGGTTGTGGTGAAAATTGCCATATTAAATGGAGCTGATCAGTACGTTGCCCTCTGTAACAAAAAAAAACCACCCAAAACCAACATGCTATGTAGACCTATGGTGAAATTTTAAAAAATGACAAAGCTAAGCACATCCTGTAAAAAATTGAGTTTTGGGTGGTAAAATAAGAGGTAACCAAAGTCACTGGTCACTTCAAAACCTTTGTGGCAGGAGAAACAATTATAATGGTCACTTCTTTATACATTTTCACTCTAGATCCTGACTTTGACGTTAACTGAGATGAATGAATTCATTCTTTAGGCAAAACAGCATCTAGAATGGCAACTGCATTGCTGTGATAGTGGCCACTTCTATTACCGGAGCAGGCTGGTAATTGTTTCTCTGTTARTTGTTTCTCTTGTTAATTGTTTCTTTTTTGAGCTTCTCAGGTAATTTCCAGCTTGGGTCAGCTCTTCTGGTCTTGTTCTGCTTTAGTAGCAGCTGAGTGAGCAACTTCAATTAAAAAAAAAGTTTTAATAGTTATTATCTTCTTATGATTGAGAACAGCTGATTTCTTTTCTTGACCTTTATCCATGMTGAAGTGACTTTTAGTCAATTCCTCTGTTGGTAGAATGTTGAGTGTGGGATGATCCCAGTTCTGACCCACACGAGCTCTCTTGTACATACTTGGCACTGCTGTCTTCTGCCTCTCTCTCTTGCATTCACCATTAAAAACCCCCACTCAAGAATTCATGTGAGTCATTCATCTTTATTTAGACATTAATTTGACAGGTGTCTATTTTTACACACACACATTACACACATATATTGACATGTATTTAAATTTAACATATACAAAGCCCATATATAACTATATTGAGAAATATTATATATAAAACAAATCCCCATGCAAGAAAAAAAAAAAGGCAGCTAAATTAAACTCATGGACTTCTGTCCTCTTTCTGGTATCTTTTCACTGTCCTTTAGATATGGTTGCAGTGCAGATGGTGGTATTGCTCTGCTGARCAATCACCTCTTGCTAATATTTAAATTAAGGGCATTTTTCAGAATAAAATKTTAATCTCTCTTTTATCATYTGCTTTCCCTGCACCGATTTCCTGGCAATTGGACATTTTCAAATATAAATGAATGCCATTATAAACTAATCAAGCCATTCTAACTGCAGACAGGAGAAGGAGAAGAGAAGAAAAGAAATGAACTCTAATATAAAATCATAAAATCACAGAATCATAGAATGGCTRAGGTTGAAAGGGACCTTAAAGATCATCTTGTTCCAGYGCTTCTGYCATGGCASATCAGGRACAGCATCTACTAAACTAGGTTTCCCAAAGCCCCATCCAACCTGGCCTTAAACASTTCCAGGGATGGGACACCCACAGCTTCTTTGGACAATCTGTTCCAGTGCCTCACCTCTCTCATAGTGAAGARTTTCTTCCTAATACCTAACCTAAATTTATGCTCCTTCATCTTAAGACCATTCTCCCCTTGTCCTGTCACTGCATGCTAATGCAAAAYTCTCTCTYCTATTCTCTTTTAGRACCCCTTTAGGCACYGGAAGGCTGCTAAGAWGTCTTCCTCGAGCCTTCTTTTCTCCAGGCTGGAAAACACCAATTCTCTCAGCCTTTCCTCATATAAGAGGTGCTCCATCTCTGTGATTATCTTGCTGGTCCTCCTCTGGACTCACTCCAACGGTTCCATGTCCTTCCTGTGCTGAAAACCCAGAGCTGGGTGTAGCACTCCAGGTGGGGTCTCACCAGAGCAGAGTGGCAGAACCCTCTTCCTCGACCTGCTGGCCACACTGCTTTGGATGCAGCCCAGGAYATGGCTGGCTTTCTGTGGCAAGCACACAACTTCCATGGCTGCACATCTGGCATACCCTCATGGATACCTGTGATATTCATGGACAAATATTAAGCAGGATTTTCTAAGAATGTGGGTATTTAACCGATCTTGAAATACTGGAACTAGGACTTACAGATCTGTCCATTGCAAGCTAAGCTTCTATACAAGTTTGTATAGAAATTCATGACTACAGAGTCCACAGATTCTCCTGCAGCACCAAGTAAAATCCAGAAAACACAAATCTCTTCCAAGGAGAAYTGGGCTCCTGTGGCAGAAGGCAGCAATTTCTACGTCAGATAAGATGGTTGAATCTGAGTTTGGTTTTCAGGATCGTCTGCATTGTCACTAGATGGCACATTGGTCTAAAGTTTCAGCTCATAGTTGAGCAAATGCATGGACAAACAGCAAGTTATAGATGGGAACCAGCTGGTAATTACATAGTTAATTGCTCTGTGTGTGCACATGTGTATGTACACATGCCAGTGTGTACAAGTCCCAGGTATGACATAYAGGATTAGAGTTGTGTGGATGCTTTTTCTGAGGCTCTTTCTGTGTATAATACAGTCACATTTGATACAGACACTTGATGTTTATGTASTGATATTCAAGGCAGAGATGGGGAGAGAAAAACATCAAGATGTGTGTCTGATTACCATCTGTATATTCTTATCTGCTTTGCTCTTGAAGYAGGTGAAGGTCAGACTGTACACTTCAGTGCCTCTTTGAAGCAGTTTTTGTTATCTAGGACCTCATATTTAAAAGAATGTGCAATATACCCTAGGAGCACTACTCTTAAATGACTAAAAGAGTGGTCTGTGCAGAACAGATAACAAGGGTTTAGTTTGCAGGTAGAGAGGGGTAGGCTCCAGCCATTCTTTATGAATAAACCATTTGCTGGCTGAGAAACCCACTGCAGCTTAGAGAAATTGGTACCTTGCACATTAATTTCTGCAATGCACTAACTAATGCAGTGACTAACAACATTTCAGAGATTTTTTTTTGTTTGTGGGAAGCACCTTCTTTTTCAACTATTTTGTTTCCCCAAGATTTTTATACCTTCTTGAAGAAGACACGTGCAGAGATTACCTTACACATTCTCTTTTGCTCATAACTGTTTTTCTCTGTACCTCTTTTCTGCTGTTGTTTACCCTTTGAGTCTGGTATTTGTATACTGCCAAAGTGCTTGGTTTGGGGATTTGAAACTGCTGGGAACTTTGATTGTCAGAAGTAATTTCAAGGCCTGAATTTTCAAAAGAATGCAGAGGGAAAATAGATATTAAAAACATAAGATTGAGGTCTATCTATGGAGAAGGTGTTGCATTTATTTTATTAATAGCATAAGCACTCAATTTATCCAAACTTCTCAGCTCACTGAAAAAAGCCAGGCATGTTGAGAAGCTTACTAAAATACAGAAATAATTTTTGTTCCAAGTAAAGCTGTTCTGTACTGAAGCAGGAAAATCACAGGAGAYTCAGCACATCAGGTTCATTTGGAATTCTACTGTGCAGTAAAACTGATCCTGATCTTAGACGAATTAAGTGGCTTTCTATTCCCCCCCATTACATTTATCCTTKATGTATTATGTATTTTTGTCCTGAGATGCAGGACTGGGCATTTATAATAGCATATATTAGGTGGAAATTCAGATTCAGATAAAATCCAGGGAAAAAAAGGTTATTAATTCAACAACTGTTCTTTTTCTTTCATATTACAGAAATTGATTTTGGTAAAAGACCTTTACAGTTGGTGCAGTTTTAAAATTAAAGGTACATCTCTGCAGTTGGATTCATTCTTCTCCTTAATTCTGAAGTATGACTTGATTTTACCATCTGGGGTAGTCTTGAATTTTTAACCTTCAGGAATTAGTTATCTGTTCTGCTGTGGTCTTTGGGTAGGAATTAAAAGGACTGTCCCAATTCTTGRAGCAGGGAAAAGCTGTAGGGACAGCCACCATTGGTAGTGTCTTTTTAYCAGAGATTTTTTAAAAAGGGRATAAATCTTGCTGAGGGTGATTCTCTCATTTTATGTACTCCTGAGAAAAGGAAAACAGAAGGAGGTGACCACATGGTGCAGGTTGGGGTAAACAAAGGCATGTGTCAATATTACTTTTTTGGATCAGTGGAGAGTTTATCCTTTGTCCTCTGGAAGAGAAACCAAAGATGAATCTTGCTTGTCATCTGTATCTGAGCATGGGAACGAGTCAAGATTTGTTGGTTTGTGTTTYACAGGCTGCTTCTACATGGGATGAAGAACATGTATGTCTTAGATAAATGAGAGTTCTTGTTCTGTGTGGTGGGACAAAATTACCCAGAAAGAAAAGGAATTCATGAGTAGCCAACAAGGAACCCTGACCACATGGAGATATCTGTCTTTTAAGGGCTGTTCATCCATTTTTCTTATATTCCTCAAAATTTCTCTGAAGCCAGTGAAAGATTTGGTCAAGGAATTTAGGATCAGATCTTAGATCTCTTCTAAGAGACAKTCATCTGATCCCTTTTCAGGAATCTGAGAAATAGCATACTTATGATTTTGCTCTGATTACTTGTTGATAATAGATGYTTTCACTCTGGTGRAATAATAAAAATCTACACYTTTATYARTAAARAAAARTCATGGAAGATAAAGAGAACACMCAGACAGATGAAGATCACAATGAAKAATGACTCAGTGCACTAAAGGCTAAGGGGCTTCTTTTGCTTATATAGGCAACTTAAAATATAGCCAACTTAAACCTTCYTCATAGGTGATAAATAATGTCAGCCAAAATCCCTTCCAAAACTATTATTTTGGAATTAGCTATCAAATATATCAATAGTTTCACTCCATTACCTTTCATTACTGCAAAGTTAATGGAAAAATTATTGATTGGTAGTTGAAGCCGTACAAATGAACTTTGTGCAACAGTAGCATGCAGAGTTTCACTGTCCGTGAGGAAGCACTTCACTGGTATGGACATTCCTGTTTCAGGTAACACAGCCACAGCAAYATCTTTCTTGCACTGTGTCATTCTACAGCAGAGGCTTTTTTGACAACACTTCTTTTGTTGTCCATGAAATAATGTTACTGGTATGTATTATTTTATATGGGGAAARCATTTGCTACCTCTGTGCTGAAGCTGTGACCAAAATGCCTCCAAGAAGGTTGAAACTGGAGAGAAGAAGATGGCTTATTCTGATGTCAGACTTACTTGATACAGCACTTTTCCTCATTCTCTTTGCTACCAGCAGCTCACAGAAGCTCTGTGTGGTTTGGGCAGTAGCTTTTAACAAGGTGCTGCCTTATTTCTAGGCGTAGTAAGTTTCCCATCATGTGAGTCTGCTATGTTTTATTATGTTTATTCCTTGATGGTAGTATTCATATAAATTAGGAGCTCTGGGAACAAACTTACATTTCGTAGATTTTGAAGACGATTTTCCAAAATCTTAGTATGTCACATCACCAAAAGTATTTCCTTTTATACCTAAAAAWTTTTTGTTTCCAACAAAAATGAATTGAAATATGTTAGCTGAAGTTTAGAGAAGGAGGAAAGTGAAATAGTGGCAAATGCAGGGTTTTAGAAATCATRCATGTTCTTCAGTTGCATCAGCTACTTTCTCCCTAGTCTGATTCTTGGGGAAACTGTAACTGTTAAATCATGTGATATCAGTTTTACTGCTCCCTGTTTACTTAGGAAAAAGCCCCATGGCAATAGTCTGTATCAACATGCTTATCCCATTTAAACTGTCATATAAGCAATGAGGACCCTGCATCTTGAGCTTCATTTTGTCTTTGAGGAATGCCCAGTGTCTGAGCTGTCATCTACAGAGAAAGCACTTCAGCACAGGTTCACCAGCAGACCAGCTACATGTCAACAAACAAAAGAAAGCCTCAGAAGGCCAGTTCCAGTTTGACAGTAGAGCATGCTTATCACTTGATCCTCTTTGGAGCAAAACATCTACTTCATAGTATCACATAGATTATGTGACATTTTAGGTGACAGTTGATTTATAAACACAGCTGTTCAGGCAAATTTTAACTGCTGATGTTTGTCTGCAACATTAATTTTGTCTTTACTTTGAGCTGTTTATTACAAGTTGGTCATTATTCACAGACTGATACCCTGAAGGTTAATGCTTGAATGCATCCTTCTAAAATTTAAAACGATTTCTGTGTTGATGCATATTCCACTGCCATGCAAGATAGAATTAAACAAATGTTGTGATTTTCATATAAGGGTACTGCTGATATATGTCTAATTAATGTACTCCAGATGTCTGCACTATTAAAATCTGTTTATGATCTGCATAATGGGTGATTTGTTACACCCAGCATACCTGGTTTTCAGATAACCAGATTTTAAAAAACAAAACAGATATATTTTCATCCCAGAGCATAATGACTACCCCAGAAGAGTCATACTGTCAGTAAGATTCATTCCACTGGGGAAAGTTAGTGTTGTTCTATCATTTACGTCAAGAAATACCTKATTTGTGTTTCAGCACTGCAGAGCCTGGCATTAACCATCTCCTTGCTACCTGAAAACCCCTAAACACTTGTTTTTAACAAATATCACCACCCATAAAATATTCATGCTTCATAGCAGCAATAATTCATTACTCCTCACCAAATAAATGCGGTTAAACCATCAGCTGAAGGCTCTCATGCCCCCAGGGACACTTTAACTTAAGCTTTATTAGGATGTCTTGCTATATGTGCAGTGCTGTTTGGTGATATCATGGCTATGTTTCAAGCCTCTAACAAGGCAATTCACAACAGGAGAGCACAGTGGAGGGGTTGCCAGGCTGCCTCCTGCACACCTCTGCACACACTGTCATGCTGTAGCCCATTTGCAGGCTCTGAATGCTCTGGGACATAACTGTGCTTGTCTTCTTTCTGCTGACACTACTACAAGCTCCAGAGCTTCTGGAAGAATCTGGCAGATATCTCTCAGCTATGAGAATATAAAAAGTACAATGAAAGCTAGCTTTCAGATCTGCTCTCATGCCATAGACTTAAAAAAAAAAAAAACTAAATTAGCATAGTATGTCTAAACTTGTCACACACAAAGTGGAGTAAACAAGGGACTTTCAAAGATAAGCAAGAGGAATATCTTTAAATAGCTGAAASGTGGATGAAGTAAACATCTGCTGATTAAATACTGAAGTCATTAATAAAAGACAGTTCTTGAATTAGTCATCCCTTTCTGTCTGTGGGRTATTAAACAGTTGCAAAGCTAAATACAGAGGCAGTGCAACTGAGGATCAGTTCTCAGCAGTGCGAGACACAGATCAAACCTGTACTCACTGTGCTCTTCCTCTCAATAGTTTTGTAGTGGTGGAACYCCATTGAAATTTTAGCTGTCCTTGGTTCCAAACCAGCAAGTTAATCTCAAAAATGCAGATTAGGGGTCTGATGCTCTTCCTGTACAGAGTTGGCTCCTGACATTAGACTGGGGTGCAGCATGGAGAGACATCCTGCTTTTAAGTAAAGTGAATTGATTCCAACTGTATTTCAGGGAACTGTGGATAAAATAACATTCACCAAATCAGAAGGGAATTCAAATTCTTTAAYACAAAGAGAGCAATGAATATTTACATATCAAAGGGGTTAGTGTTCTTCTCTTTAAAAACAATAATTTTTCATTGCATGTAACTCTTCAAGCTCAGGAGACCAAAGACCTCAGAGTCACTATAGTTACCCCTCTACAGAATTTATCTGTAAAATTGTATGAGGTGATTTTTCTTCTCAAAGTCACTTCTCCCATGAACAACATGGTTTTCACTTAAAATATGCCAATAATGTAGCAGTGATGTTTCAGGCTCTGTATTGAGGCTTTTTCCTCAAGTCTCGAGTACATGTCAGTCTCTTACWTTCATTTTTGTACACATTCAGCTTGCAATAAGACTGTCAAGAAGATGAAAGTGACTGCCTCAAGGACAGACAACCCCAGCCCTTATTACCCCTACAGATTCTTGATTGTTTGTCTTCTGACTATCCTGTCCCTCTTCTTACTGGAAGATGGATACCATTTTAGAAAGCCTTGTTTGCCATAAAAGCCCTGTTTTTTCCTGCAGAGTACCAGGACCTGCTGATTTCTGATGTCCAGGTAACACCCCTTATAGAAAGCTAAGGATGTGTTCCTATGCAGATAATTGCTCAGAAAGGGATACTTTATCTCTGGTGAACAGATGAGGAGAACAGGCCAGGCACCATAATTTTGGCTTCAGTAAAAAAACAATCAGTCTTCATACTGCAATCTCACTAAGCTGGGCTTTCATAGGTTTGGGTAACAGTGCCAAACGAACAATCATGAAATTAGTGAGCAGTMCAACAAAGCCTCCTATTTGTGGAATTTGAAGATGTGATTGACAGTGCTCCCAGCATCTGATGTTCAGCAACAATTCCCAACTAGCCTATGATGCATTAAAGCTGTTGTTACTTTTATGAAGTAGCAGTACATTTAGTGCTTGCATTGTGTTTTTWCCAGTTTCTTTTATCATGGGAAGTGACCACCTTGAAATGGGCAATGCTGGAAGTACAATGTTGGGAAAGAGATGCAGAATAATTTAGCCAACACACCTGGCAAAACACRAAATTTCCCCTTCTACTGAACTCAGTACTGATCTACCAGGAAATCCTTCTGTCTTTCTACCAAAGATGCCTTCACATTCAGTTTTGAATTACAGGTTTAACTTGTTTAGTGATTGAAGTACATTTACTTGTCATCAAGATTTTCCTSAGCTACCATGTTCAAGCACATGTTCTCAGTGCTTTAAATGCAAGAAAKAGGAAGGCCCTGATTTGCAAAAAGTTTTTATTAAAATGTGCAGACACGCACAAAAGCTCACACAATTTACGAGAACCAATTAAATGGTGCTCTATGCCCCTAATAAGCAAAGTTGAAGATAAAATTTAATGATATTTTATTTGCTAAATGAATTGACCTTTACCAACACAATCTATAAAATCAATTTAGCATACTGTAACCCTTGCAGATTGGCAGTCCTTTCACACCAGGAGTCTAAAAAAAGCATAACAGACGTTTCAGTACCCAGCAACATGTCATTAAAACATGTCCCAAGGCACTTCACAACCCATAAACAGTACAWGCATTAGCAATTGATTGCTCATTATAATCATCACATGGCCTAGATGTTTTCTTACACAGCWTCTTGATTTTCCTTGACCCTAACTCCATATTGCTCCCTTATGTGAGGAGGCCTCTTATGTGAACTGATGAAAAATTCCTTCAGTAGAGAACTTTAGCATGCCAAATATTTCTGTTTAGTTTTGGAGGTATGGTATCTTGGTGTGAACTTGCAGTTCTGTAAAATGTTTGTAACATTTGAATTTTGTGTTTCTGAATCAAGTGCCATTTTTCCTTCAGCCTCTCAAAGAGTACCAAATGCTGAAAGCATATTTGGACTCCTTTGCAGTTGTATGGYTTGTAGACAGGTTTTTGCTAGCAGCTGGGAAAGAAAAGAGAGAAAGTCACAAAACAAAGGTAGTCAAAAGTACTTTCATGATTGCTTCATCACTGACAAAATCAAATACAAATGCCAGATGTTCTGGCAATCCTGTGCTGCAAACTGGCAGTGCTCTGCAGTGATATTCATGTGGTTTYCCAAATCCACAACACAGTACTCCTCTTGATTAACAAGTTTCTTGGCTTTTGTCTGAGCACAAACTACATCCATCTGACTTATGCTACAGTAGGAAAGCTACTTTATCTGAAAACCATAATTAATTTCATGTACAATCCTAAAATAAGAGTTGCCAGTTGGCAATAGCAATGTAACTCTTCATCCCTAGCAATGAAACAGTTGCTTGGCAGTGGTTTGTTAGCCATGCAGCTGTAGTGGTCTGGGAAAGCTGYGTCTCACATGGAAAGAGAAGCCCAYGTTTGTGAGCTGAGGTGCAGAAGGTCTTTTTCAGACCCCATGGCCTTGTCTCTGACGCAAAACYAACCTGGGTWAAGACATGAGATTGARTAAGGTATCATTTATCCYTCCCACTGCTTAGCTCCTGACATMATTTTGATTTATGACAACTAGCAYTTTCTGAGACAATGCCTAGGAACCRTCCAGGGAAAAGCATGTGCCAGAGGCCATTTTCAGTACATTATGTGAACAACACTGCTTTAGGCTGACTTCCTTTATCCCTTCATTATCCTTCAGCACTGTCCAGAAAGTTTTGTCAGGTACTCCTACCACATAGAGGCAATAAGAGACATATTTTGTCTCRTCCTACAAAAACACCTCTCTGAGGTGTGGCAGCACAGCCTCTGAGAACTGAAAATCAAACTCCTCGTAGAAGCCAAGGGTGAATGGTGGTCAGATGCTAGTCWGTGTGAATGCAGCCCAAGTTGCTGGCATTCTGGGCCAATGAACCACTCACTGTGTTTGTTTTATTTACAAGAACAGAAGATAGCCTTTCCATCTACATTCTTGGGAGAAGAAGCTGCTTTTAGCTAAGTTCTGTCTACAGATGAACATGACTGCTATGCTGCAGTTCTCCAGTGAGAAGAAATATTGACAGGACAGGGAGTAGCAGATCATATTTTTTATCTTTTTTGTTTTATTCTTTATCATATTTTATGTCTTTTAATGACTACTCTTTCAATTTTATTTCTATTTCCTAATATTATAGATTCTTGCTTTATTTTTCTGACTGCCAACTCTCACAAACAGAAATATTAACTCTGTGCAAAACTCACCTGGTTTTGGCCAAAGTATCCTCAGTGTATTAAGCCAAAAAGCCATACAATAGACAGTGGACTGAAACAAATTCTACACCCGGGGTTGTTCAGGAAAAACTGTGCATGCTCATTTCTTGAAAAGCACTATTTGGGGTTTTTCTGGGAAGGAGATATTTTTTTTTCACAACAGCCTATTTGGTACTGTATTCTAAATGGCTGACTAGAACAGTGTTTTAGCTATTGCTGAATATTATTTATACAGTGCCAAAGTCTTCTCTGTTTCTYACTTTGAGATCCCAGTGGAGAAAGCTGAGGGTGAACAAGAGGTTGGGAGGGGACACAGCCCCAGAACAGCTGACCTGAACTGAACAAAGGGATATTCTAGACCATATAGTATTATGCTAAGCAGCAAAATAGAAAGGAGGTTTTCCCACAGTAACTGCTTCTTAGTGACTCTCCGGTCATTAGTGTGCTAGTGGTGAGTGATTGCTTTTGTATCACTTGGGTAGTTTTCTGGTTTAGTATTTTTTGTGTTTGTTTTCTTGAGTTTTTCCCATTTCCTTCACTCATTACATTGTCCTTATCTCGACCTTTGGGGCTTTTAAACTCACTTCTRTCTTTTTTGATTGTCTCCCCCAGTCTCTGGGGGAAGTGAGCAAGTGACTGGGTGGGAGCTTACAGTCAGCAGAAATCAACCCACTACAGACATCATTATCTGACTGTCTGTCAGTCTGTCCATCTCTTACAAATCCTTCAGGTAGGATTTCTAAGAGATGGACAGACTGACACCAGACAATGCCCACAGGCACAGAATGGAACAGGTGTTTGTGGCTGGGGTACACTACACAAGACAGCAAGGATGAAAGGACAGCAATTTGCCTTCTATGAGTTTGCAGACCACACACCTGATTATGCAAATACTCATTCCCAAAAGCTGTGGTTCCAYTTGGTGTTTGAGTTCAGAAATACCTACCTGCAAAAAGAAAACCTAATCTGTATTTAGTGAAAAGAATGCAAGTATAACAAGGGTCATTTAGAGAGAGACAGGGTAAACTTACTATTCACAGTCTGCAAGAAGTAAACTCCACAGAGAACAGTCAAGAGTCTCTGCAGACTCATAAAGCGTGATAGCTCCAAAAATGCCAGGAAATGGAATTTTGTAACATATCCTGTGGCTGTTTTCCAGATTGGACAGGTATTATGCTTTGAAAAATTACCCATATCTCTGTAAGGGACAGTCAGAGCTATTCTATACTTACCAATATTGGCTTGTGGAATTGAAAATGATGGATTGCTTAAATTTGGTTCCGTTCATTCTTAACCAYACTTAATAGTGCTTTTAATCAAAGAGCCTTGTTATAAAAACTAAATATGTGTAAAATCACGACAAAAAATCTTTAGAGACTAGGAAAATTATTTATTGAAGGGAATTCTGGGCGTAGTGCCAAAATCTATTAAGCTGATCAATTTTGGGGAAAGCAACTGGGGATATAATTTTGTCACGCATACAAATGTTAGGAAGGCTGCCATGTTGATGGCAATAGAAAACATGAAAAAATACCTAAGTGCTAGAACTTTCCAGGTCTCCAGACTGAAGCCAACAAAGTTACTCACACTTACACTTCAAAAATTTTATTGGAATTTGAACTAATTTTATAAGACAGAATATGCAGAGAAAATATTTAATTTTTATAGATATCAGATATTTCAAATGGTAGAGTTCAGTTATCTTCCCCAGACCAAGGAACTCTTGTTCACCTTATAGCCAACCAATATTTAAAAAAACATTTCTACCTCCACATGGGAAGCATTAAATATCACCAACTCATAAATCRATTTCAAAGTGCAAAATATTCAACTTTCTTTTATTTCTTGTTTGGATTTTCAAGACTATATATCACATAGAAAGGTTAAAGTGAATCATGCTAGAGCAGCACTGTAMTTTAGAGTAAAGTGATGCAGGATTTTTTTCCCCAGGTTTCCAGATAAAAGTTATAAATACCAAATTTCCAAGATRCAGACATTTTCTAATGCTGATAAGATTTCCCAGTGACTGAATATGCCATGAATGAGTATCTTCATTTACAAACAGCTCTATACAAACAGGTAAGGATATGAAGAAAAAGTGAGGATGCCAACATGCAGTTGCATGTTAAAAAAACCCTATGACTATACCAAGCAAACAAAACAACAACCGGACTTTGATCTTAGCTTTTATTTCCACCACAGATCTGATTCACAGAGAGGGTTTTGAGGGAAGGCAGTTTTGCCATGTCCAGGCACAGGTGTGCTGGCTGCTCCCTGGCATCCCAGGGAACTGGGAGCTGCAGGGGTTTACTGGGCTGGCAGGGCAGGGCAGGGCAGGGCAGGGCATGGCCAGAGCCTGTCCCACTGCTCCAGGCAGAGAGCAGGGCGGGCTGGGGGGAAGCAGGACAGCCTGGCTGGGCCATCAGCTCAAGTCTCAGGGGAGGCAATCAGGACCAGAGACAGGCTCAGGTTGTTGACAGGGTCAGGATGAGGTCAGGTCAGGAAATCAATCCATTGGGATACAGCCTGAATGAATGGGCCTCATGGCCAGCCAAACATGTGGCTTTAGGTGAGGAGGGACAACAAAACCCASTATTCTGAGATCAATAGCTGTCATCCTATGGAAAGTGAAGGTACACGTCCCCTCCAAGAGACTCTTTCTAAACAGTGTTTTAGTATCTGTATAGAAAATAAGTTAAACTTGGGGTTAACCTACAGATGTGATTGACATGAAGGACCGACATTAATTGGTCTTTATGACCTTAGAAATTGTCTGTGATATACAGCAGTGGTAGGAAGAAACCAGATGCATTCACAGCTCAAGACACATGCAAATGACGTATTTCTGTTTACAAGATGACAGCAAACACATATTCTTTATGTAAGAATATATACTGGTATATTTTGTAGAGTAACTTGAAAATTTACATAAGCCTACATTCTYGTATCTATGGCAGGCAAATTTAAAAAGTATTATTCAGTAAAAACATTGTCATCTGCTTCACTTTGCATTGAGGTAGATAAGTACAACTTTTTAGAGATGATAGAATCATTTAGGTTGGAAAAGACCTTTAAGATCATTGAGTGAAACTGTAAATCTAACACTGCCAAGTCCACCACTAGACCATGTCCCTGTGTGCCACATCCATGTATCTTTTAAATGCCTCCAGAGACGGTGACTCAACCACTTCCCTGATGACATAATAAATTTGTGGATTTATCACCAGCCTGTCTGTCAGACCCAGCCACGCATGACAGATGCTGAAGGAAGCAAATGAGAAGACAAAATGGCAAGAATTTGGAGGAACTGTCACAACAGTGTCTGGTTTTGTTAARGAACATTCATCAAGAGAGGTTGCAKTTGGGAATTAGAGCTTTTTGTTTACTCACCATGAATTCAAACACTTGGATTATCCCTTCTGTGTGGTTATAGTTTCAGGATTYCTAGGCTAAATAATTTGCTTTAAAAATCTTACTTGACTTTATTAAATGGTGACCAARTTTACATTGAATTTTTGAGATAGGGTCTTGTCCTTTTAGCTTTCTTTCTGGCTTTACTCCAGATACATAGCCAAAGGCTAAATCATGGACCTAATTCTTACTGAGACCCTTGATATTAGKTGGATTTAGTGGAACAACTTTAAATCAGTGTGATGTTTTCTTCATTCATCCTATCTTATACAGATCTTGGCTAATTGTTTAAATCTCTGTGGTTTTTCTTTTTGTTAGCTTTGAAGGTATAATGCTGGATTACTGTGGCATTATTAATGGGGGTGTTCACTGTTTTCTGCTCAAAAGAACTTCGTACTGTGCTTCTGTTATCTGCATTTTGAATGCCTGATGCTTCAAAGAACATTGCAAAAGACGTAAACTTGCACGGTTCTGCTGCAATACCATTCCTTATTATCTGTATCTTCTTCCACATTTGTYATACTAAAGAAATCTACTGTCTGAGGGATCATCTTATTAACATTCAGCAAATCCTCATGAATATTTTCTGCCTGAAGTCATGACCTGAGCATTGCTACAACAATTGAAACAGGAACACAAAAAAATATAGGTAAGTAGCAGTTTGAGACAAATTCATGAGAAGTTGCTGAAGTTTAAAGCTATGAACAATTTAGAGATACTAAATGTCAGGACTTTCACTGTGTAATTAGGAATATTTTCATTCTGAAGGGGAAAAGAAAGTTGTAATTCAAAGCATACAGTCTGAAATATGTGCACTGAATTAGTAAGATGAGCCAAAGGGCTCTCTGAGATAACTGAAAAAGCTATCTGCATATATTATGTTTCTGCTGCACAAAGTTCTTTTGCTGTGTGAGTCATCAGCCACTGGGAGGTCTTAAGAAGCAGCTTTTTTCTTGAGAGAATGGGCTGGAGATTTAGAGAAACATAAAACCTAATTAAATGTAGTTGATGCTATACTTAAGCAAGTTCCAGTGTTCAACTAGACTTTACTGGATTGAAAGATACAGCTATCTCAGAGACATTTTCACCCCCATATAGAGTTCATCTCTTTTTTGGTAGCAGTTGAAAGTCCTCCATTGTAAGGAACATTTTTCACGTTTAGTTATCCTTGTGATTTATTTTCTTTCAATCTTCTGTGATTTCTCTCCTACTCTTCTAGCTATTAGAACTAGACACGTGATCCCAGTGGCATTAACATCAATACAGAAAGTAGTGATGYTTTAACCTACAGAGCCTYGAGCTCCTGGCTGTTACAGGAATTGTTTCCTTATTGGTCTGAGAAAGTTTCAGAGTGTGCTTATATTGATCTGACCATACAGTGCAGGACAGAGTTGTCTTCAGACATAACATCCAGTCTCYTGTCTTGGAAGTAAAATGTCCCACACTCTCTTGCTGAGTGTGGGTTGTTGATTTGATTGCTTTTTTTTTCCCCCTCACTTACAGACCCAGTAACCTGSTATGACTTTTGTCAGTAATCTGTCCTATTAATTAGTGTCTAGCTCTTCAATCTCACCTGTATATCTTATTATTCATCTTATATGCTGTTTTTCTTGTTCAGATTGAGACATAAAAACCTGAATAAATTAATTATAAATGCTACTGATGTATCCTGGCTTAAACATAAAGATTATATAACTGTATTTTAAATTCTGTCAAAGTTGTTAGGGTTTTCTAATTATTATTAAAATGTCACAAAGCAATTTATTACATAAATTTTTTTAGGATGGAGTGTATTTTCATCCCAGAATATAATGCTGTTAAACAATTAAGTTAATGAAAATATCCACTGCTTGCACCTGTAATTCTTAGCTGTTATTACACTATCATATTTAATTCCTCACTTTTCAACACTTTTCCAGCTATTCTGGTATCTTGGCCAAGACCAATATTTTCTAATAGATGTTTTTAATATTTTCATAGCATAAATGTTCTTCTATTATCTAGAATTTTGCCAGTGTTCCAAGAATTACCAAGCCAGCAGCATGAGTGATTTAGAGCACTCTTAATCAGATCACAAAATCACAGAACGGCTGAGTTGGAAGGGACCTCTGAACTGTCCAATCTCCCTGCAAAGACACCAAGAGAAGTCTGTCCAGAACAGAACCTCCAAGGATGGAGACTCTACTTGCTCTCCAGGCAACCTGTGCCAGTGCTCAGTCAACTGCACAGTAAAGAASTGTTTCCTGATGTTCAGRAAAAACCTTCTGTGTTCCATTTTGTGCTTATTGACTCTTGGTCTGTCACTGGATGCTGCTGAGAAGAGCCAGGATCTGTATTCTCTATATCCTCCCTTCAGATATTTRTRCACACTGATGAGTTCCTTCCTGAAMTTTCTTTTCCCAGKCTGAACAGTTCCAGCTCTCTCAGCCTTTCCTTGCAGGAGAGATTCTCCAGTCTCTTAACTGTCTTCATTGCACTCTGCTTGATTTTCTAACAGTAACTCCATACTTCTGTTGTACCAGGAAGCACAGACCTGGACACAGCACTGCAGCTGTGGCCTCATCAGTGCAGAGGAAAGGATCACCTCCATCACGCTGCTGACAGAGCTCCTTCTAAAGTAGCCCAGGATAAGCCTTCTTTGCCACAAGGGCATACTGCTGGCTCATGTTCCACTTGGTGTTCACCTGCACCTGCAGGTGTTTTACTGCAAAGCAACTTCCCTCTACTGACTCTGCTGGAACTCACAGCATTCTCAGTTGGCCATCAACCAGATAAGAGAAAAAAGAGCCCCTAACTTTACTACCTACAGCTGACTATTTWTTCTAGGTTACTTACTAATGTAATTAAAAATATTTCATTACCATTTAAAAGATCCCTTTATTTAAGTTGAAATATCACTAAAGCATGTCTCCACCACATCTATATGCCTTTTAAATACTGTCAGAGATGGTGACTCAATCACTTCCTGGGCAGCCTGTTCCAAGGCTTGGCAACTCTTTCAGTGAAGAAATTTTTCCTAATAAAAACATTTTTCCAATCTCAAACTCCCCTGACACAACTTGAGGCTATTTCCTCTCATCCTGACACCTGTCAGCTGGGAGATCAACACCCACCTTGCCACAATCTCCTCTCAGACAGTTGTAGAGAGCAGTAAGATCTCCTCTGATTCTCCTTTTCTCCAGATTAAACAATTGCAGCTCCCTCAGCCACTCCTCACARGACTTGTACTCATTTACCAGTTTTGTTACTCTATGCACTTAGTARTTGGAATAGCTAAAAATTGTGGTGCCTATAAAATATTTGAATCTTTCCTTGATAGACACATCTGAAGAATGTAGTAACAAGAAAGTGTTTCTTTATTAACTGATATTTTCATTATGAAATCTCACAAGGATCACTTGTCTATTGGTGCTAGGCAACATCTACATGCTTCCAGTAAAAGAAATAGGTGGCATGACCTTGAACATCATCAATAAGCAAACATCTCCCTGCTGTTTCCTGTTTTAAAGCACGTATTGCCTTTATTGGGATGGCTCATTGTTTGGAAAAGGTCTGTCTTTGTAGGATAAATATTGCAAACACCTTATTGCAAATCTGAGCAAAAGGAAGGTGATAATGAATCTTTTAGGAATCCATTAGGGAGAAGCTGCAGTGTAGGCTGCTATGGTTAAACATCTACACCCACACTTTAGTAATTTAGGTTTTTTACTTATAAGAGTCCCAGCAATGGCCTAGAACTCTGAGCAGTGGTGAGGAACACTTCCTGGGAATTCTTGTGGGCTAGGAGACTTACCTCACCCTGAAGTAATAACCTGACTTCAGTTACTCATGTCTTTGGTACAGCTTCTGAAGTGTAATGAGATTATAAATGAGCAAGAAACCTTCAGTACTCTGGAAAATTTATCTTTTGCAGCATGATGCACTATTTCTCTTCAACAGTACAGCTTGTCACAAACTCTTCAGATCTGTTGTTCATTTCACAGACTTTTCTCCAAGCGGAAAACCCAAGGTCAGATTCATATCTTCAAGTGTTCGCTAACTAGAGCACAGGAGATCTGAGACATCAACAAGCAATGACATAAACAAGACGAAGTTTACTCCTCTGATGCAATGCAGCTGTCTTCAAGAAGCTAGAACTTTTTTTTTTTTTTTGTGCTCTGTGAGGAGTGATTTCCCCATTGTTTTTAAAAGGACATTGTAATAAACCTGGCAGGTCTAAGAGGAAGAGTGGCTGCTCGTAACCAACTGCTGGAGCTCACYTGCACTGAGTTTTCAGCTTTCACTCATACCTCTATCAGCCTTMCTGGGAACTTTCTCTTCTGGGGAAGGACAATTAGGTGCATTGATATTCCAATCTCTTTCAAACCTTGCAACAGAATTAACAAAGGGAAAATTGTGAGTCTCCACTTAAGAGCAATTGCTGCAACAGATCCAATTATGTTTTGCAAGGCAGAATTTGTCTTACAAAAATCCTAAGCTTGCCCTCTAGCTTCATTTTTGTGTCAGTAGCAAGAATCAAAAATACACTGTGTTTCTATACTCAGTCTYACCTTTAACACCAAGATGGTGTCAAATCCAAGCAGTCCATTTTCTTTGGTTTTTTTTGTACTGTCATGCGCAATCTTTTTTGTTGTGTATCTTGTTTTTTGCTGAACATGCWCAYATTTATTCACTGTACCTAGAGAAATTGTCATGCTTGTGCTGTACAAACACACAGTAAAAGCCCTTGTCTCTCAAGGACTGCTATCTAACCTCATACGACTGGTGCAACRTTTTTAAGGGAATGAAAGGAACATGGTGTGGGTTCTCCAAAGTCATATAGGAGATCTATGTGAGAGCTTGGAACAGAATTCAGTTTAACATTGTCCCTGTTTTGTTCTCTATCCTCTGGATACACATGGCTCTCAACATAAGCCAAAAGCTGGGAAGAGAAAGTTTGGTTTTTAACCACAGTCTCAGAGGATGTTGCTTGCTGTCAAACACATGAATTCCATTTGCTCGAGGCAGAGTATCCATTGTTCTTTTTATTTCAAGAATAGTGGAAATGGATGAGTAATCTCTAGTAGGATATGAATCTTTTTCAAGTCTCATGCCCAATTTACAGGAATTGTAAATTGGGCATGAGACTCCTGTTGAGAATCCTGTTGTTTAGAACATTCTCATTTTCCATTGCACTGTAGAGTTGTTTCATTCCTTATACCTCTGTTATCACTTAGATGGAACGTGTTTTGACTGAGCAAAATTTTTGAAGACTTTCATAAACACTATGGCTTTTATTAGGYTTTCTTGCTATGCACATTTGATTTTTTTTTCTCAAACACAATATTCTAAAAGCTAGACAGACTTATTCTTCATCCTTTCAATTCTGAAATAAAAGAAATCCAATTTAAGTCACTTGTTCTGCTGATGGAAGAATAGTGTATATAAATAGATCTAACAAGTTGCTTGTTCCTTTGCAATATGTTAAGATATAATGGTCAAATTCTTAATGTCTGTTGCTGATAAACCATTTTTATATTCATTATTCACAAAACCTCAATCACTGATAGGAAATACATGATTTGGTTTTGATAATATTTTTCCTTTCGCCATATACACAGTTAAAGCGTATCTTCACATTCCTTTGATTAAAAACTCTTTAGGATTATTATATTGAGTGTCCTATCAAACAAGGCAAAGTTCTAAGCAAATATTGCATCTCATTTCAGTAGATTAACTTCAACTGCTTATTCTCATAAATGAAAGAAGTACAGATATTTGTAGAATCAAAGTCTCTGTATTAATCTTCTGGAAAACCCTTTTTGAGAGAAACACAGTTGTGTTCACTCAAAGTTCATACCAGATCTTTTTAACCTGTCAGCAGGAGCACAGTAGTATATTCTGCTTTAAAATGTCTGCATTAGCAAACTGGACCTTGCCATAATAATTTCAAATATTTCATTGCTAAGACTGGGAAGCCTGTTTGCCTCACTTAAATTCTAATCTGTCTTATGTCTTTTCCTTTTCTTTRCATGAGGAGAAACAAAAGTATGAAAACAAATGGCTTTCCCTTATTTGGTGTTGCAGTAATTTTTCCATCTTGTTCTCCTAAACAGTACAGAAACTACTCAAACATTATCTTCAATATGACTCATGTGCACAAGCCTAAGCTAGAGTATAATGTTCATAGTATCTAGGCCACAAGTTTCAGAGCTYCTATTGATGGACAAGAAATAGACATGCAGGTAGTCATTAATTTTGGGGTTTTTTTCCCCTCAGTTATTTCAGTGTTTTGATTAATTTGAGTTCTTATTTAAAAAGCACAGATCATAGATCTGGAAAATATTTGAGTATGGTACCTTCTTTTAGCATRCAATTCAAACCTATTGACTTGAGTTCTTCTGCTAGAATTAAAAAGCAGACTCTAATGTCTGGGTTTGTCTCTGGCCTAATCATGTTTACTTGCACAAAGTCGTGTTTCTCTATGCACAGTGTGAAACTGCTTTATTCTAAAATTGACATATCTCTTGTCTCTTACCCTCTACAACTTSTGTCTGTGCTCTCAATTAGTCACCCTTGCAATTGCTTCTCCTGGCTCTTTCCTTCAAGCTGCACAGGCTGCAGTGAGTGACCCTTGCAAAGGCAATCAGTACACCCATGACTGACAGTAGGTTCTTCCCTGCACTGGCTATGCAGCCAAATGTATTTGGGCTGTAGCTCCCAAGGGTGAATTTAAGCCATACTGGTTATGAATCTAGAAGATTGTCTTCAAAATTTGTACTTGGTCAAAACGTGTTCTGTCAAAGTGATAATGGTGTCAAAACTAAATTTGTTATTTTTCCTAGAGAATGGAACTAGACTGCTCCAGCTGAGCCAGAAAGTGCTAACAGCAACCACCAGCCTCAGTGAGGCTTGTAATTCTCTTTGTATCCCATACTTGTCCTCCTCCTGTCTTACTAGAATTTTATGTATAACTTAGAAACATCAGCCTGTTTAATCAATTCTCCATGGTGCATTTCATTGAAAATATACTAATATTTTTTAAAAATACCACTACCAGTGCTGTTAGTATAGAAAGATGTGCACTGGCTTCTTTTGAGAGTAGGAGGGAGTATTTTGTGCATGTCCTCTCACTTCACACTTTTCTTGATGAGAAAGGATATAAGTCCTGGCATTTGTCCCAACAGCTCACATATGAAAAAGCTGCGGGATGAAATGCATGAATATTCTTTGAAGAAGGGACAGAAGCTGAGGTCTCCCTTCTTTGATCGATTCTTCTAATCCTAAGACCTCACTAGCAAAGCCATATCCACTGTGTTTTCCAAGCTGTACTTCAATTAGTTTTAAAAGCCATAGCAGTTTCACTAGTGGATATTGGTTATCTCCACTGCAGAAATTCACATACTGTGATAGATTAAGTGCTTTGGAGAARATTTTCCAGGAAGCCCGAAAAGAATTTCATTCCTGCTGCTAAGCTACTATAAAATCTGAGTGTTATCACAGTCTTATTTTGTTGCTGTGTTCAGGAGACCCATTTCTGCACAAAAGATCTGACAGTACTTAAGTCTGGAAGTGAGATAATGGCTTCACACTCATGTGCTCAGAGATACTGTCATGTACCTTAGATTTAGGTACCCCAATAATGTAGAAATAACCCTTTTATGGCCTGAAATTTATGGCAGTCTCTAAGAGTGAAAATGTAAGTTCAACCACATCCAGTATTTCTACATGATACTTCCTTGAACTCCCCTGTACAGAGTATAAATGTATCCCAGTTAGATGCTGTAGTATTCAGGATGATAGCATTTCAGTTTGACGGCAGCACTTTCTTTTAACCCAAATTTCATCTGTAAGACAACCCAAAGAGCACATGATTCTTATAGCATGAGCTGAACAAGTAGTTGAAGGGTAAATGTTCCTTGAAAGGATGTTGGTAAGTGCAGTGGTAATTCTGTGCCTGCAGGTACAGGTCTATGGTAGGTTATGTTCAAGGCTGAGGGTTGGGGGTTAGAACAGTGGGCACTGAAGAATTTATTATTATGGCTGAATACTGCAAGATATAAAGATGCTGAAGCCAGCAATACAATTCCTTCCTGATTTATTCCGAGATCAAGGTTAAGGCTAGTCATTAAATCCTGCAAGATAGATAGGAAAACAATGAGATATGCTACTGTGATTTCATGRGATAAAACTTTCTGTTCTGGGGTAAGACTTTGCCTAAGACAGGAAAAAATGTAATAGGGTAGAATGAAGGTTAGGCTGGAGAACCTACCAGATCCTCCAGAGCAAAGGTACAAACCAACTCTGAGAATCACGTTTACAGTTGGGTCTTGAATTAAGAGTTCAGCTATGGATGGAAGTAGGAGGTAATGAAACTTTAGGTTGATTCACAGGTCATGCAAAATCCCCATCAGTGAGATAACAATTGGCAAAAAGTTAGCCAAYAGTTTTTCTGTTCTGTTGCAGACTGGTTCAGCATATAGGTTTAGCTGTGGTGTAGGGTGGATATTCACAAGAGTAGGGACCAAAAGGATTGCTCTTCTGGTGGAGTCTGAAAAACACTCACATGTTGAAATGAGGCAGTGGGTTATAGAACAACTAATGGTCCTATCAGTGGGTCCATGAATTAAAACTGTGGCCTAAATGAACCCATTCCTAACAAATAGTGATCCACATCATTGTACTTCTGCAGTCTACATCTCATTTCAGAAATATTTCAAAATGCAACAATAGTTTTGCCCTTCACTGCTATTCAAATTCTAGCTGTTAGCCTACCATCTATCTTAGCCTAATACCTTGTATCTTTTCCAGAAATATCCATGAAAAAAATCCATGCCCAGCTGGTATCAGCCCTCATCTTTTTTGTCTTTCTTCACCTAATAATAAACTGAATCTTTATCATCTTTCTACTAATCCCAAGTGCAATCTAAACTTGACTTGAATGGCAGCTCAGAAACAGCAACAAGTTACGTGGCTRTCCAGATTGTCATGTTCATTTGAGCTGGTCTTAGAATGAGGGTGTGGTAAAAATGGCTAAACCCTTTGTTTCTTCAGGGCATCCTATGTAATGAAGGCTAGCTATGAATTATTTCTGCTAGCATATGCCCATGCTAGTGCCATTCCTCAGATTAGCCTTCTGTTGCAGGATCCAAATCCCAAACTTTCCCACTGAGAACTTTGTAACTATTTGAGAAGTAGTCTTTCTTCTTTTGATAGCAGACGCTGTCCTGCTATTTCAGRCAAAATCCTTGATCTGTTATCTTTTGAGTCCTGTAAATCTTATTATTTGCAGTCCTATACCTAGTTCTGAATTTGGCCAACATGCTGTGAACTGCCTGCAGATAATCACAAGCTGTTTGTTCACGTCACGTATTTTTTCTTCCTGCTCTTGAAGGCCAACAAAGAGCCAAACTCCCAGTCCTGCTTACTTTTGAAGCCTTGCATCAGATATAACTCTGCAACTGACAAGARTGCAATTGCTGCTTATAAAGGTCATGCCAAAGCTACTACCACCTAGCATCCCAGGCTGTGGATCTCACATTCAATTTACCAGCAATTCAATTTACCAGGGTGGGTGATATTACTGTAGAGGTAGGACAGACTGTTAGGTTCTGCTGCGAAAAGCTCAGACACAAGAATCAGAAAAAAAACGGACTGAAAAAACTTCCATCATTTATCTAGTATGGGAATCCATCATGCAATGGCAATCTTGGTGCTTTTTGGGTCCAAATTCACTGCTTATATAACAGAATTGGAAGAAAATGTTTGGCTTAAAATGATTATAATTCTAGAAGTTAAACTTTCTTATTTTCTATAACTGACACTTCTAAAAGGGGAAGCTGCTGCAAAATAGACTGCCCATGTTTAAACTCAAGAGAATGAGGAACATCACAGCTGAAAAGACAAATGAAAAAGGTTCAATAAAATAGATAGGTGTGAGCCAAATACATTATGAATTTATTGCAAATGAAGAAGAAATAAAGGCTAAAACTTGTACTAAGGAGCTGATTCATGGTAACACATAATTCTAAGAAAATCTACTTACATCCTACTGATTAAATATTTAAACAAAACCAGTATAAAATCTTGATTAATATTACAGAAAAGTGATTCARCCTGTTTATTTATGTCAGAACAAATCTAATCAATGAAATCCAGCTTACAGGCAGCTGGGAATTCACATTTCTTTTTGTAATTTKTTTAATTTAGTTTTTTACTGGTCAAATAATTAACTGCTCATTGCCCAAACACCAGACTTCTTGTTGAGACTGACATCTTGTAATGTTTTTCACACATGCTCCAGCTTAACAAACTTGGGGAATCTAGGCCAGACACGTTTTATTTGCATTTAAATGAAATGAAAATCTGCAAACGTTTTGCTTTTATTCTTATGCTTTACCTATACTGGGTTTGTGCAGTTATTAAAAAAAAAATTCCACACACTCCAAGTGTAAGTCCAGAGCTTGCTGTTGCATAAAGTCTCTTATTTTACAAGACAAATACATACAAGACACATCATTTTTCCCTGTAATTGCAAACAAAATAGCTTATTTAGGTAAACTTGTACCAGTCAGGACAGTGCAGATCCCTTTTGTGTCAGGAAGAACAATTGGCCTGTGCTAAGCATGGTGGTGGTGGGGAGTTGACTGTATTTGCAACATCAGAATAGAATACACTACCACCATTTTCATTGTTATTGCTGCAAATTGTGCAAATTTATCTTCGGTGTCTATGTTTCAGGAACAGTGGTCACCTTTATTTGTTTTCACCTGCTTGAACTAGTCTGTAGGCCCATCAGATAGAATCCAGTGCAAATACTATTTGATTCAAAAATTTCTAATGTCAAATCTAAAGTAATGGGCTCTGAGCTAACSTTTGCTCTGAATGAAATCTAGGAATTATGATAGACAGGGCAATGTCAGATTAATGCTCTTACCAATCAAAAGAGGAAAACAGTAGGAATTTTTAGTAATGTGCCTATGACATTGTGTACATCCATAGTTAGCATGCATCTCTAATCCTGTAAGGCATTTCCCTTGTTCCCCTATCTCAGAAATAATGCAATAGAAAGATTTCAAGAAGGGCATCAGGAAAAACACATGGAAATGACTAAAAAAAACAATGGTAAAATTATCACCAGTGCGCTGACATTATGGAATTATGCATCACTTGTGTACAAAAACTAAGGACATGGGAAGAAACATGTTTCCACACATGAAAGGTGACCTTTAGTGCAGTGGGTATTTGAGCTGTTGAGCTAGAAGTTATTTTGGGTCTAAAGGTCTGTGGGGAGAAATCCTCCATAGGAGGATTGGCCAAGTGCATTTATTAATGGTTACTCCAAGGATATATATAATCCCTGTGGTGAAAGTACCTGGAGAGTGTAGAAACACTGTTGAGATGTAACATTTTGGTTTGCCTTGTTCTTCTGCTGCTCCTGAGTCCCCTCCTCTTGATCTCTGCTGGAGTTAGTCCTGGGTTTGTTCTGACTTTATGCAGTTATGCTAGTCATTCTCAGAATCAACTCAGAAAATACCTACCAGTAGTACTCATATCTAAGTRTATATATTTTTAGCAAGTCCATGGAGCTGTAGAATTAATGATTTTATTAAGTGCATTTAGAAAACATCACRGAAGTGGTTAGTTGGACCAAATACAGGATGGTTCCTCAGAATTAATGTATTAATGGAATTTCGATTGCTTGCACTTTCTGAGCAAAAATCAAGTAAATAGCGAGTCTAGTCTATAGAARCATGCCTTAACTACCTGAAGTAATTTGAAGGTGTCATAAGCTTGTGGCAGATGGTGAGTTAGGGAGAAGAAATGTTCTTATTTATTTTTGTTCACTGGTAGGCTTTTCTGTAGCTCTATCAATTTAGTAACAGTGTGACTCATATGAAAGCTAATGAACATAACCTGTCAACAACCTTCTGGGGCGAGTGAGTACCATCATGTGATATCTGCAGATCTCTGAGGTGCATCTCTACCCTCCATTGCCTGGAGCTACAGGCGTGGATTCACAACTAGAAGCGTGTATTAATTTTCATGTTCCTGGAGAGAAAGGGCACAGGTCACAATGTGGGGGTTTTCTGGACCTTGCAGGTGAGGTTCCCTCAGGCGCACATACCTGCAAAAAAAAAAAATGATCCCAGTTTCGAGATGATCTGAATTTCTCCTTTGGGCTAATGACCTAGCACAGGAAGTTGCAAGGCAGAGATCTACAGTCAAATAAATGTTGTTATTATTACTGCAGGTATTTTCCATCACCATCCCATTCCTGACTCCTATTTGGTCTTTCATGGCCCTTTCCCACAGAATCATTTTAAACCCCCTTACACAGACTTGGAATTAGCTGCAGTCTGTGGGCTACACAGTGGACATGACATCCTGTGATGATGGAGCTTTGAGGCCTCAAACCACGACATTCCATGTAAAGCTGGATGCATCTTGGAGGAAGGACTACAGTTTCCCCCTGTGCCCTGAGAGTTGTGAGCCCCAGGACACCYTAAATATCCCACTGAGGGGAGAGGACAGCAGCCACTGAAGCCACTGCTCCATCTGCTCTTCTGGGCTCCTCCTTTGCTTTCCAGCCACTCGCTCCTACAGATTGTTTGGAATGGAAGGACCAGTAAGTGAGGTCGAGGGCCACAAATGCCTCTGCAGAAGTGTTCCCTCTACCATGGGACAAGACATGAGGTAAATGGGCAGCTTGAGGAGGGCTGAGCCTTCTTTCAGTGCTAATACACATCAGAGCCATTGTTAGAAGTTTGATATCTGATAAACTGAAAATATAGATGGTGTAAATGCCTGCCTCATCCAGATGGGAGGTTTTGTGACTGGATATGCAAATTGTGCTTGAGGACAAAAACTTAGTTCAGAGTTGTTTTGGCCTCCTGTGAACTGTATAGGGAAGGGAAAGTGCATTTTAAAAACATTGCTAAGTCTTGATTAAAAAAATAAAAGACTTATATATTTGGCATAAATTGCTTTAGGAAAGCTGAACATCAGTATATTTAAAGTAAATTGCTATCAACTTAATTTAAACCAAATCTTTGTCTAAAATAGCATAAGAATGACCAYACCATATGAAGAAAAGCAGTAACCACAAGGTCAATCTGCAGCCTTTGGATGAACAGAAAGACTGTCAAGAATATTGGAATATATAAGTAGATTCTGATATATGGCCTCATCTGTTAGTGAATCCTAAAATAGAGAAAGGCATGGCAGCCAATTACATATTTGTGACATGCAAGTTTCTTTAAAAGCAAACATAGACCTTATTTAAATATAATTATTACCTCATACATTGTAGTGTCCATGTATACAGTGCCCCCAGGACCTGAAGAGAACATTAAAATGGCAAAATGTCTGGTACCATTGTGCATTAAATGTGTACCATTGTAATAGTCAGYGGTGCATTGTCATGTACCATTGCATATTAAAATATTTTTGGTGTATTTTTATACAAAGTACAAAACCAAACAACTAAATAAAAGTTTAGAAGCAAAGTGTTTGGTAGTTTAGACATGATTGATATGAAAATGTGGACTTCAACCTTCAAACATTTGCTCTTGGCATGGTGGAAAAATTAAAAAATGTATGTTTATATTAAACATGAATTTTTAATATAGAGAATTATGGTTCACTGAGTGTTCAAAAGCTTTTTTGCTGGTGCATTCATTGAAGGGCCACTTTTTATTTACTTAAAAAGAAAAAAGAATGGCAAAGAACAATGTGGACAGAGACACATGAAGATAGATAAGCAGTACAAGTAACCGTTGTCCAACAAAATATTTTTAAATATATTGCTAGATTAAGCTAAAGAAGCTAAAGAACTGAAGAAAATTTGTTCTTCAAGGATTTACAAGACAGACTTTTTTTATGTAAGTTCATGCTCATCTTTATTACAAAAAGTGGACCTGAATGTAAAAGAAAAATCATTACAGTAATTTTTCCCAACACCTCCTTTAACAATTTTAATGATTTATTATTTCAGAAGTGGGACTTCTGTTACAGTTCTTTTTATGTTACTGTTCTCTTAAATTTTTTTCTCGTTGTTCAACTAAGAAAGAAACTATGTTGGTGTTTGGTAGAGCCAGGTCAAGGACTGAAWAGGAATAGATTTTATCTATCTATTGACCCTTCAGGTTTGTCACTTCATTAAGTGCAAGGCAMTGTATAGGAGGTTTTCTTTTCATTATCTATAGTGTACTTTTATGTTAATACACAAGGGGCTCTTTTTTATCATTTGCAAGAGGCACAGTCCATGGGCCTGGATGAAAGGGTGWGACTCCCTGACTGCACATACAGACTTTATTTTAATTCTAGTGGCAGTAAAAAATGCAGAAAGGAAAAAGGAGGTAATTGAAAGGTGCATTCTTTGTGCTTAATCTGAGAAGGAGTCTGTGATGGCCAGAAGGTGTGGCTTTCAGCAGTCTAAGGATGCAGTAGGTGCTCTGGTGGTGCAGATGGGGCACAGTGCCAGATCACTGGAAGGATATCATCTGAGTATCAGATACTMGGGGAGCACATGCTCCACCAAATGTAAATAAATTTACCTGTCATGATCCATTATTTTGGTGCTGAAAGTAATCYGTCAACTTAATCTGCTTTTCTATTCTCCTTCCTCTGTCATTATTCTTCTTTTGCCACTTCACCTATTTCTGCCTTCTATTTTCTGTCCTATTTTCTGTCTTTTCTTCTCTGTATGCCTGGTGTTACACATCACCTTGTGCTTATCATGTGAGGAATGAGTATAACTTCTGTCCAGCATTAACACTCTTCCTTACATTAGCTTGGATAATCATTGCTATTGGTCACATTTCATGCAGATTCCCTGAGATTAACTGGGGGTTTTATTAACTATTGGAGGAACTGTTCTCCCCATGATGTTATGAACTAAATTCCATTTCCTGGTCCCCAAGAAGTCTTCTATTGTATGTGGACTTTAGGACTGAAATAATTTGAAAGATTTATGCTTTGTTAAGACATACTGTAGGAGGAATGTAAGTGGGATGTTGTATGTTTTTATGGAGGTTATTCTAAGCATAAATTGGTGGTCTAAGGAGTAACAGAGGGAAGAATGGGAGAAAAATAGAGAAGCAGCAGAACAAAGGGGAGAGGACAGAAAACAAAAACAACTGGGAAGTGATTAATAAGATCTTTTGTCTAAGGAGAAAATGAGAGGGGAAGTTATTTCCTCTGCTTTGTATGTTCAATATTTAGGTGTCTAACTTGATCCTCTATAAATAAGCTTGATGCTCAGAGAGTTAGACTGTCTCTTAACATCTAAAAACATTGAGTTATTTGAAAACACTAGAATCTTTATTTTGAAACAGAGAGAAACAGTAGTCCATGGTAGCATGGACTACATGTAGTAGTCCATGCTAATGAATAATACTGGCCATATATGTAATTTTTTTCTCCAGCTTAATCCATGATGTAACAGGTCCATTAAAAAATGGAGTCACAGATTTAAACCAGACTTGGGTTATTGCCATTGCTTCCAGTCAAACCATACAGCTAGAGATGGGCACTCTAATGAATTGACCACTAATACATTCTTTGTGCTAAAGAAACTTYGCTACCTTAGGCTTAAAACAAGTATTTATTATTTCTGTCTCATTCATATCCTCTGTAGCCTTCTCCTCCAACACCTACAGTAATGTCAAGTTGTACCAATGCTCCCTGTTGCTTTTTGYGTGCACATTTGTTCACTAGAAAAGAACATGTGCAAAGACTTTGTCAAAATTTGATTATGTGCCTAAAAGCCAAGTCAAATCCTACAGGTACCAAGAGCATCTTTCTGCTGCCAAGGAGTTGAAAAAAAAATCTAATTTATCCATATCTTTCATTCAGAAAAGTATTTTCTAATCAGTTACTTTTTCTTCAGTCAATTAACAATTTTTCTAGAGTTTCTCAGAACTTCCTTCTGAACACCTTGTCCTTCTGTTGGAAATTTAGCCCACGGATTAGAAAGTTGCCTGCAAGGGAAAAGCAACCAAAAAWATCATTTAATAAAGAAGTAGACCAAAACTACATTCAGCACCATCTATCAGGGGAAAAATATAGATTTCTTTTTAAATACTGACATCAGTAAGGTAGTCCTGAGTTGAATCAGTGCCTTRTAAAAATCCATGTGAACATAAAGAGCCATCAAAAATAAATAATTTGAAAGCACCTCTATGATTTCCAGATCTGCATTTGTATAAAAAAGAAGGATTCTAAAGAGTAAGAAGTGACACAATGTTCTGCTGCTGAAAAGACTCAGTAAATAAATAAAATGCAAATGCACTGTGAAAGATTTAATTTGCTTCCTAAGACTATAAACAAACCCAAAGAGAAAATCCATTGATTTTGACCTCAACACAAAACATGGTAAGGCTGTCCTCTTTTCTTGTGTTGATCTTTCATACATTCCTTTAAAGTTTATTTTATTTCTTCTTTTATTGAGAAGAGGACATACTGTATTGGTGTGTATGTTAACATTTTCATTACAGGTTTCATKAAAATAACACCACATGATATTAATTTGTGACAGCAGGGTCTGCACATGCCTGGTACCAAACAGCCTGTAAAGAAATCAATCACAGCCTTGTTCTTACTTGTGCTGCCTGAGATGAGATGCTGGGCATAAGGCTTAGTGCTTTTCCTGTTTTGCTTTTCTCTCMTTTTACTCACAGTCATACAAGTATKGTTTCAAAGGAAATGAAAAAAGAACTCTTTGGTTTCTTACACTTTCTTTTTTTTAAGAGGTTATTAAGCTTCTAATGAGGTGTTAATAAACCAGTTTAAAGTGCAGTTTAAAGAATCCTCTATGAGAAGTATAGTATAATTCTCAGAGAGCTAAGAGATGCACATTGCTTATCAATAAGCAGTTGCAACTGAGTCATTAGGCCTCCAAATCTGTGCCAATTTTTCTAACAGAATATTTAAAAATAGCAGTTCAGTAAGACATCTCTTCAGCATGGAGAATCCCCAGGCTGTCTTGTGCTTTCTGAACGTATTTCTCCCCACTCTGATTTTATGGCACAGTAAAAGTATCTCACTGCTGAGATCCCTTTCAGGATCAGCAGCATAATTTAGGCTGCTCTGAGATTGCTTAAGTTCCACTGGGGACAAAAACAGCATGAACCTATTTGAGACAGAATATCTTATTGCAATATCTTTGCTTCTGCCTAGTGCTCATGGAGTAAAGGAATGAAACAATGTCCGTCAGCTTCATTGAGCCCCTATCCTKTTTAATTTCCATATTTCTACTGCAAAGGTAAATCTAATTCAGGGAACTCATGGAAGAAAAAATTAGAGAGGTCAAAAAAAGAGGTCATTGACAGTTTTTTTATTTCCTTTAGATTCAGTTCTGAACTGAATCCATTTTCTTAAATGCAACATAAAAAGATAGCAACATAAAAATTACATGATTGGCATGATACAAGTATGAAGTGTGCATTCCCCTAATTAAAAAAGAAAAATAAAGGGTTAATTACATCTCTGGAAAATTAGACATTTTAAACTGTCCAGAGTATCATATGTTAGCAAGWATGGGAAAGAGTGAAGCCTCTAATTGTAGAACAATATAGCCCACTAATAAATCAAAGCCTTTCCCAAGAGCAGTTCATTATTAATGRAGTTTACTTACAGATGAAAATGAAAAATGGTTGAAAAATCAATTAGGACATTGATTTYTCGCCATTAAAAAAATCTGGAAAGTAGGGATATTGAATGAGATCACCATTTAAAGAATCATTTGATTCTGCTTGTTTCTCAAGAGTTTTATAGCATAGCTTGGRCCCTCTTTCCCTGGCTCACTGAGTGATGGATTATGTTTCTTTTCTCTGTAGAGAACCTCAATAGGTGAAACTCTTCAGTGTGTGCTATGTTGAGTTTTAAGCGTGTGAATCTGTGACACTAAGATGTGCCCCAAACTAAACATGTGTTTTTGGTTCTTTGCTCATTTGTATCCTAAATATTTATTCCCTCTTGAGAACACATTTTAAGTATAGCTGCTGAGCATTTGGTACAGGAAGATTGAGATGATGTCTGAGTTCTCCCCCTGCCTCTCTTGCTCATGACAATTTCAGTTCTGCAGTGAGAAGATTCTCCATGTAGAAGTGTTGAATTCAAGGTAGTATATCAGCCATCACAAGCCTCAAAAATTTTTTTTGTATGAAAGAGAAGGATATTAGCCAGATATCAAATGAAAAAATGAGCCACATTGGATTATTATACTAGAAGGCAGAGTTAGATATGTAGGCCTCAGATATCCTACATCTTCTTAAGTTTCTGAACCCTTTTCCTAGCTCAGCAATGTAGAAGTCAGCAGGGCGAGACCCGATGGCTAAATTAGAGGAGGAAAGATGGATCTTATATTCACAAAAAATGTGTTTGTGTTCCTCTCCACRGAGGTCACACTGTTGGCTCAGTCAAGTGCTTATATTATCCAAACTAGATAAACAACTTTAGACAGGAGACMTGCATCCTTGCTCAGATCCATGCTTCTGTATCTCTATTAACAAGCATAACTATAGAAATAYTCAAACTAATACACAAACATATAGATCTTGCCTTATTAAGCTCTTTCACCATATATTTATATTAGAACTGAAAAAATCTGTCTATCCCTACACTCTCTGATAGGCATGTCAATAGGCATGCTAGTGTTGCATATCTCTGCCAGCTCACAYCAGTTCTTGAGCAAAACCTTTATTTGAAATGGTTTATTTATTATTTTTKCCCATTGTATGTATTCTAGGGTAGTTTTGTTTATTTCTTGGCAATGAAAGCTGACATGAATATACCATTTCTAATGGAATCTGAGTTTTCTTATCTGTAACAGAAATAGAAAACTACCAACAGGTTATGAAGCATCGCAGGGTGCTTCATAAAGGTATTTTATATTTATACTGTACGCCTGAATGCTGAACTGGCGTTCAGTGAAGTCATCCACGTATTCTTCCAAGAAGAAATGGACTCCTCTCCATATTAGTAAAACTTAGTTCTAAAAACTGGTATTGACATTTCTGTGGCATGTTAAATCTAAACAATTTAAACTATTTATAGCTGTGAAACCTTCCTATTGAGCTGTAATTTTATCTGCAATTATAGTAAATACTACTAGATATTAGTATAATTATTACCAYCAGAAAGCAAAGATCTTTTGAAAACCAGAGCCATTCTTTGCTTAACATGGCACAGGTCACAGAGCAGTCAAAATGACTGCTTGCATTCAKATTTCTTAGCTTTGCTATTGTTTCTGGGTTTTTTGGTTTTTTGGGTTTTGTTTTTTTTTATGGTACTAGAAAAAAAGTTATAATCTTTGCTTGGTTATTTTTCACTTGAAAAAAAAATGACCTTTCATGCTATCTGCTTTTGTAAAACATCCTGCAAATTTTTATCCTCCAAAATGAGGAAAAGAATACAAATAGCTTTTAGGCACAAACATCTATAAGAATTTGGGTGTGAGATCTGGTAGCAGATTGCAAGCAAAGCAGCAGGAGAGAGCAGGATATGTGAAACAAAGGGCTCTGTCTCAGAGCAATGCTCTGTGCATCTCTGAGGTTTGGGAGTGGCACTCCAGAAGCTTTAACATCAGAGCATGCACATATGTGTACATGGCTCATTAAAGGGAAGGTGGATTGTATTGCACCCACCCTGAATCTGAAGAATATAATATTGTTTATTTTAAATTTAAGACACTGAACCACAGTTGGTCTGAACATGGAATATATGGCTAAATGAGGGTTTCATCCACAGTCTAAGGAGGCATAAAAGAGGCATAGTGCAGCTGTAGTGYTTCAAGCAGGTCTCTTAATACAAGATCAAGTGCTGTACTGGGCAGGGCTTATGAGTRTGAAACAAGCACCTGTCCCTGCTGGTAATTTTTTGCTTAGACTACWTTCAATGCAAAGTAGCTGAGAGATTACAGATGGCAAATGATGTAGTTTATGTGCAATGAGCTAGGCACAACACATTTKTATCTATAGATAGGAGGAGCCTGATTTATGTAATGTGCCAATGCAGCATTTGTGTGTTTGGAGATCATTTCTCAGCATGAGACAGCAGCCAAACAGCTGTGCAAGAGCAGGGCAGCTGAATAGGTGGAACTTTTTAGGAGACCAAATGGAMGTGGTGATGCTGCAGGTTACTCTGGTAGACAAATGGCATACACTGTGGACATATGGCTGTGTGTAATGTGGAGTCCTTGGACATGTCCTCAGGGTAAAGAGATTATCCTGAAAGGAGCTATCTCCTCAGCCTATGACTGCTGATGGATTGGTATTGCACTGTTGTCAGCTGCAGCTCTTCATGCCTGAGCTGGTGCAGACACTAAACAATAACCAAAAGGCTGCAGTATGCCACAGATAAATTTGAGATSTCAGGGAATATTTAATTGGTTTTATAACCAATAAATGTTTGATTTTTCTTGTACCCAGATATGACTGTGCTTCTTAGCATTAACTATTCAAAGGTGTGTAGATGTCATTTACTTCTCTGTCTTCATTTCCTCCCTCCATTTTGGGCAACACTTACAATAGCACTTACTTGCTTGCACAAATGTGAAAGTTGCAATTCAACCTTATTAACTTTTCCCAAATGACTACTTTGACCATGTCTGAGTCAGAATTAGTGAGCTGATCAGGATGTCTTGAGATTCAGAATCCACAAAGTAGTCCTCTACCTTGCTGCTGTGTTGGTGCACTGCTTGGCACCAGTTGCAGGTTTAGATCTGTCACCCTCTGAACAGGAAGCTTGGGTTGCTACAGCAGTTGTTATGTACAATCTGAACAATGCACTATCTTTTGCAAAAGAAGTAGAGAGAAATTTCCTTGGGTTTTATTACAGACTACCTAAAATGATTTTGGGAACTATTTTCCTTTGTGAGGTTTTAATTCTGTTCCACTAGGTTTTTTTCAAGCTTTGCAACCATGCTTGGCATATTTGTTTATACTCTTTATTCTACAAACAAAATGGGTGCTCAGGATAACCAGTTAAACTCAGAACAATTATTTGACAACCTGTATCTCAACTGACTTTATTTCCTTTTAACATATACTRTAATGCCTTATCCAAATTTGTGAGTGAGGTATTGTGCAGTGTTAATCACCACCACAGATACATGCAGAGCTTGCCTTGTTAAGTGCTTTCTCATCGCCCCAGGGATACCTGGAAATGGAAAGACACAATATYGAACATATTGTCTTCTCTGTGCTTCTATTTTATTTCTGAAAGGACTTTGGCAAAGAAGAARCGATGTGATAGCTAGAGCTTCACTACTTTGAGCAAAATGGTCAACTAACTCATTTAAAAAGGTAGGTATGTGAAATCAATTTAGTGAGACTGCAGGAGAAAGAAAGGTSAGCTGCTTGGGAATCCAAGTGAATTTGCAGTCACAGATGAAATCTGTTCTAAACACCAAAGAAAGATGCATGTCCTAATATAGATTTTTCTCATAGTTCAGACCACTCATTTACTTTTTCACTTACCTATTGTGAAGCTGCTGAATCTACAGGTTTTTAAATGGTATTTGGTAATTGGAAATAATACCTTAAAAATAGTAAATAATATATGTCAATAATCCCTTAAGGTGCTCTGCATTAATATAAGCACTCTTGACATTTTCAAAAGCAGGAGATSTGATTTTTTTCCTCAAATGATACCATGACCTTGTATCCCCAGAAATCTCCTTTGAGGGCAGATTCCTTTCTAATAGGATGGATGAGTATTAAAAGAACTGGAATCTGCTCTTCCCCCTCTCATTAACACCCCAGAATGTTGCATGTAGGCATGAGAGAAAGGCGGCCACACAACTTCTCCATCCAGCTTGTAAGTGCTTTTGCTGGACCTATTCCCATGCTGTGTAAGTAAGCATCACTGTTTTCATACTGAATGTATAACAGCAGCTATTCAGATTTCTGGTGAGTAACTTGCATTTTYAAAGCAAATTGACAGAGAAATGAGAGAAAAATCCTTATTACCTGCATGCTGTAACAATTCAGTAGCTTTGCAAACTTCTGGCCTCAACACAGAGATGGTTGTTACTTTGGAAGATTATCTTTTCCTGTCAGTAGAAAAAGGCAGTGCATCCATATTTTGGTGAATTTAGGGTGTTTGATGCTGTTCTGTACTAGAACTCATGGTTCATGTTCAGGGACTTTCAGATAATTGGGTAGCTTGCAAAGCTTTTGTCCTTTATCTTGTAGGTGATATAAATTGAGTTTCCAGCAATTATTTCATAAGCAAATATTGCTGAGAAGTAGAAGTAGAGCTGAAGACTGAAAGAGTTGATGTTGAGGACTTGATATTTGGAGTGTCTTTCAGGGGTTTGTTCAGGGTAGCTCTGCTCTAGTCCTGCCCAGTGGCATATTTCCACTCCAGACTTGTATTTGGAAGTCCCAGTTTCAGTGGGATCAGGAGAGACCCATATTTAATTGGAAAAAATTCTTTTCATGATTTCTATTACGAAATGCCTTTCAGACATACTAGAATTATTTTATAAACATGTAATAAAATTTTTAAAATAGTTCTGCATCATTTTTCTAAAATTTTTCTATTTTACTATTGGGACTACTTATCCTCTAAAAACCAGAAGCCTTATTGCAATGCTTATATTGGTGATTATATGTCACAATAGTTACAAAGTCCATTGATTTTTCTAATAACTTTCTGCTTTTCTAATAACTCACTGCTGAATACAGTGCAAATGCATTTACTGCCACTTCTGACCTTCCAGTATCTCATCAACCATTACAGAAACTCATGACTGTATCAAGGAGATACTTGAAAGTTGCTGTCATTAGGACAAATCTGTGCTAATATCATACAAGTACTTTTTRTGTGTGTAGTAGAGTGAGGGAAACAACTTGCAAATGTGATTAAATGGTTCTTTTGAATGCTGCACATCTGTGTCAGTGTCCCCAAAAGCACTGCTTGATATCTTCACAAGGTTGGTCTTTRCTGCTGGGACAGTCCTACACCTCCTCTGTCACTCCTGTCTGCTCTTGCAATTACTTTGTTACTTGCAATGGCTCTTGCTTGATCTTGTGATGAGTTAGTTCATGCATCTAAGGTCCTCCTGGAACAACTGATTATTTTGATGCTGCTTATATCATTAAAATAAGTTAATTTAGTTGTAACATTAAGCTAAACTTAAGTCGCCAATTTTGCTTCTGAGTGCATACAACCTGAAGTGCTTCAACTATGAAGCTATCTTCTAGMATTTACTTTTGTATGATGAGTAGATTTTAAACACACTGAAATACTGTTTGCTTCCTTATTCATTTCAGAATTTATTATTTCCACATTCCAATGTCATAAAATTGTCACTTTTCCTTTTCTTCATTTTTTAAACTCGATGCTGGTTCTGGGTGGGTAAACTTAATTTTCTTCACAGTGACTAGCATGGGGATATGTTTTGGATTTGTGCTGAAAATAGGATTGATAATGTAAAGATGTTTTTTTATTGCTGAGCAGAGCTTACACAGGCCACTGTGGTTCCTTGCAGAACTATTTTAAATCCAATATATTGCCATTTTATATAGAATGTAGAAGAAAAAAATGCGGAAAAAGAACCTAGGAAATTCAGTTCTGTTTCAGAGCTTTGCTCTGAAACTCTGCAATTGCTTTATGTGAAGAGATTTTAATCAAAATCAGATTTCTCTTGATGTTTTCCCTTGTGGATTTACTCTTCATTTCCACCTGGCAGATCCCTTGCAGCCCTGATTGATAGAGCTGAATTCTGAGCTATAATCCAGATGGGATCTCTGGTTTTTCTTCTCACTCTGCTGCCTTTCTCTCAGCTGTGYTATCTGGGGCATTTCTGCAGACAATTCCAACTTCAGAATGGAGTTCTGCTCAAATGCAAGAACAACATAAAATGGCAGCTCCATCAAGTGATTGACCTGCTTTCTCCATACRGCTTCCATCTATAAGGAGGCTCTTTACTCACCCCTGTTAGTGTTCTGTGAGGGAAATATTTACACTGTTTAGCTCTCACATTCCAATTTACTAACGTTATCTGGCTTTCAAGATACTTAGCTCTTTCCATTGCATTTTATCAAAAACTTTAGGCTCCTGCAGACCAGTTGTCTTAGGTACATATTGAAGAAGACAAAGGTAAGAATTTGTATGAGCTCCTGTGCCTCCATCTGCCCACTCTGCCTACTCTGGCAATTGAAAGTTTTTGATGCGGYTTGTGTATTATCACCTGCAGATGTCAAATTATATTTCTGTATTTCAGAATACATTTCTAGTTGGAATTATTATCAGAGCTTTCTTAAAAGTGTCTGAGAATTTATGTCAAAATACTAGTTAATTGTGGGGCTTTGATATGCTGACTGCATTAGTTTCCTTGTGCAGGTTAGGGCTTCTTTAGTTTTCCAGTATTGCTTCTACATGTCCTTGAAATAGACTTTTCCTGCAGTGAGTCCAGGTGTTTCTTAAAACATTTTATACCTCCTCCCACTCAGGCTGGCTTTGAGTCTGAAACTGCATTTCATTGTTTCCTACACCATGGAGTGTTGGCATATATTATTTAATATATTGGTTTTTTTTTTCCTCATGTCTGTCAGTATCTCTCATATATCTCAGCCCTGAATAAAGCAATGAGAATGAAAAGAGACAATTGCCATACAGAAGTGGAACACAGAGGACCTCAGAAATAATAAAAAGTTAATCAGTTCAATTCCTTTTATGAAATTAAACTCACATTTCGTGACCTATTTCAATCAAATCCATCTTCAGATGGCTCTTTATTAAGCAGTTTATTAGTATTTCCATGAATATCACATGAATATGTTGGAGTGCAAAATATCAGAAATCAAAATTATCTTTGAGGCAAAGTCAAAACCACTTAATGGGCAAAAAAGCTTTGCTGAAATAGGTTGTTGTTGACATAATGTCTTCTTTGCTGCATGAGCCAAAGTGATTCAGAAAGTGAATTGATAAGGAATTACTTTAACAGTGGAMTAGGACCACAGTTCCTGAAGTCAAGTTTTGAAGGAAAACAGTGGTAGTAATCATGAAGAAACAGGAGCATAGAACCATACTGTACAATTGTCCCCTTGCAATAGAGAGGCCACTAAACACCAGCCCAGACTGAAATGAGTTAAATAGACTCAAATGACRAATGATTGCTTTTAATTTAAAAATATTTTTGCATAATGATCTTATGTGCAGGAAATAGGGTGGCAGTACTACATAAAACTTCTACTACATCTACAAATAAAATTTGAGTGAGTAAAATTCAATAACACCAAAGCAGCTGCAAACCAATCACATTTTATTAGCCAAAACCATCTGTTACTGCTATTTCCAGCATTTTTTTCTATTGTCTGGTGAAAAACAAAGTAAGYATATTTAAATGTGTATTCTTMATTTTCATTACTGTCTCTCTTTTTTCCTGCTTTAAACATCTAARGCATTTTTCAGTTCTGAAATCTATGTATCTGTGTTGTTTCCATGATTTGTGGATGAACTAAAATTTGAAAGGATCTTTGTTCAAGGATGACACCTTCGAACTGATTTCATAGTTGACATTGTTTTTTAGATTTTGTTGAAGTTGCTTTTAACTAGGCAGCCTCTCCTGAGTACAAACTTGTCTCAATTTGTTCCTAAGTGATAAAATAATCGTGATGTGGTACAACCTTTGAGGTTGTCATAGACCTTATCAGATTTTTTGCAGAATTAGTAGATTTTACAGTATATTTGTCGTAGGAAGTGTTGGATAAACTTTCAGTCCTACAGCTCATGAAAGAATGGATTCAGCCCAGTGACAAACTGATAAAATTTCTCATAAAATGTGCTAGACCTCAGTTACAGTGGAATTTTTGTTGTGGTTGTTAAAGTGAAATCAGGTGCTGGTTCTGGACATAATATGTACAAACAGGATGTGCTGTAAAGAGCCTGAAATCTCAGCCAGCTTCTTCTTCCAAGCTGCCACACGATTTTTATTCTTTCAAAGCCATGTGTGTTATTTAAATAATGGGCCTTTGGAGGAGCTTAGCTTAGAAACAGGCACAGAAGAAGCACCTGCAAGTTTTGAAACCGTGAACAGAAGCTGCTGTATTCCTGAGCTTGTATTTGGAGCCAGAAGCTTGTTCTGCCATTCTGCTCCATTCTAGTCTTGGAATTTTCCTGCTGGTACTGCATATACTACCCTGAGATTTTTAATATTGCAGTGTCTTCTGGGTGAAAAAGTAATTAAAGGTATTGGTAAGATAGCCTATAATATTTACTGTACTGAAAGCTACTGTTGAAATTGCAAAAAATTTTATGTTAGGAACAAATATTTTTAATTGTGTCAAATCCCCATTTTATTCCAAATGCCTGAAAATATTTTGAAGTAGCTACTTAAACAAAATTTAAAAAGCAAAGGTGTGCAGAATACAGCCAAATTCAGAATGTTATAATTCTTCTGAGATGTGTTGGAATTTTTTGTGTTACTCTTAAGTGTAGGGCAGGTCTTAAACCTCCTTTGTTAGAACCTTCTTTGTTAGCTRYAGTTAGWGCAAACTGGAGGAACRAGCACACTGASAGAAAGGGTGGTTTCTCCTTTGGCTCTGAATCATTGTGAACTCAAAACCTCTTTGTCCCCATTTTTCCMCAGCCATGTACAAGGTTGGTAGTACTATTTCTCTAGTCTGTGAGYACTCCTTGAGGACTTGTTGAGTAGTAGTACTCTGTATCTGTACTACAGGTGTRTCTGTGTGTGTACAGAGTCATAATAATGTGCRAAAAGCCTGYGAAGAAAGTGTAAGGGACAGACAGGAACTTGCTTCCAGAAAAGCTTGGATGTTATTGGAGAGACTTTGCCCTCCATTCTGGTAGGCAGTGAAAGGAAAACTGAGCATTGGCAGTGGGTAGAAATCATGAAAGCTGCTGTGGTCAGRATTCTTTTCCCAGATTACAGAAGTCAGCGAAAGTTTAATGACAGTTTTCTGGAAGACAACAAGTGGAGCACACCACACAGCAAGGAAGTACTTTTCCTTAAGAGAAGAAGTTATATGAGAATGTCTCATTCCAGTATATTTTCATTTGAGTTCTACTCTTTGGCCCTTTGGCAAAATATTTAACTATCACAGCCCATCTCATGCAAGTGCTGAGCATTCTGGGATTTCTTAGTGAAAACTGGTGCCATTTGTATGATGTTGGTGATGATGATGTTACTTCAATTTTAAAAAGTCAATACTTCACATGAACTTGGGTCAAGTCAGTATTTATGGTAGCCTGACAAAAGGCATCAGTTGGGAAGAAAATGTTTTCTAGACATGCTCCAGTAATTTTCCTTTCTTTCACCTGTGCTGTGATTTGACAACAGAGTTGAAGTGTCGTTTAATATGGAATTATAACAGTGGTTTTTATTGTAGTACTTGAGGGATGATAAGTTATGTAGCTGTCCACTATTAGTCATCCATTTGAGATAAAGCCCTAATATAAATRGAAGGASTGCAGCAGCTGTGTTGCCAGAACAKGAGACAGGAATACACACCTTRTCTTCTTTTAAGAAACAAAAGCTGTGACAGGGCTCCTTCCTCCTCCACTCAAATCTCTCCAGTACCTGAGTGTTCGGCAAAGCAGAGAWCAGGGTGGGTTTCTGTCTTGAAGGAGCTACCAACTGCTTAGGCTAAAAGGCACAAGGGACATAAACAGAATGRGTAAAATGAGCAGTCTTTTGTTACTACAGCTTTGTGAATGGGAGGGTGTGGATGTGTAATAAAAGTTGTGGGAGACCAGAGTATCCCTCTGGGTCTCCTGGATGGGCAGCAGCCAGGACAGGGGGGATGGGATACCACRGCCTRCTTGAAAGATRGCATTGGCTTTGATCTGACACCKTGGAGAAAGCTRCCAARGCTGTCTGAGGATTTGRATGACACGAGGGTTTGATTGGTGTGKTTTTTATTATATCACTGGGTGTGGAGATACTAGTTTTAGATTTTTCTGTATACTTATTATTAGGCAAAGATGGAGGCAGATCAATGTGATAAAGTCACATTTTCCTGTTTTTCTCTTCCTCTTCCTCTTTGCAAAGGGTGATGGTTTTTTAAGATTGGGTAAAGGTGTGATTTCACTGTGTGACTTGGATTTTAGTTATTGGATTTTAGAGGAAAACAATGTTAACATAGTCTAGAATATAAAAACCCAGGTGCTGTTCATGGGCGGGGAGAATTCACTTTTCCAGCTGCTTGTGAACACCACGCTGGTGTTCACAATATCCTGAGTTGGAAGGGATTCATAAGGATCCTTCCAAGTTCGACTCCTGGCCCTGCACAGGATACCCCAGGAGTCACACTCTGTGCCTGAGAGCATTGTCCAAACACTTCTTGAAGTCTTCTGGATTGG
>CADDXX010000123.1:647660-668280 GCA_902810485.1 Alauda arvensis | reverse complement strand
TGACTCTCAGCTGTGTATCTGTGTCTCCAGAGCTTCAAGTTACCATAAGCCAGTGTTTCAAGCAGAGTTATTTTGTTACAACCTGTGCTAACAAGTGAGCTGCATAGCTGGTCTAATGAAAGACTGGTGAGTTAGAAAGCCACACATGAGCATATTTATTCAAGGATTAGGAAGAAAATGGAGCATAAATTATTCTCAAAATCTGAATGCCTGAAGTGTGCACAAAGGACTCTACCCTCTACTCACAGATGAGAACCAGAAATGCAGAGCTGGGGTGCCCTTGCTGCTTTTGTGCTAAAAGCCCACCTGACAACAATTGGTTGTTAGCTTTTAGTGAAGCCACAGGGAAAATGCTGAGAAAGATCTGTTATATTTGCAACTCTCCATTGCTGAAAGCCAGTGAGAGAAATGCTGCTATATGCCTATGGCATCTCAGTGTCTAGGAACAGCCACACCAAGGAGCTGTGCCTACGGTAGAATATCCCAGTATGAGAGGTTTGGTTCTGCTCCYCATTCACTATCATTTTGCTGTCTTTCACTATAAGGGATTCTGCACTTTAGATCTGTAAGTAATTTAATACTCTTGCTCAGTGAATAGAAAAAATGATTTTGCTGTATCTGCAGGATGTGTTCTGCAAAAAGATATAAATGYTACTGTAGCAGTCATTACCCTAAGGAGGTAGAAAAAATAGAGTATATATGCTAGTTTATCCTGAAAGACCATTTAAAAATTAATTTGATATTCTATCTAAAAGACTCATGCAGTGAAACTCTACTCCTTCCTTTGGGAGACTTACACTGCCTAAGAAAGCTGAACATTAGAAATCTCTTTCTGACATGAATGCTTAAATATTCTTTATCTTATTTAATCCTTTTACTCCTAGAMACATTTTTGTTTGTACCACACTGATAATTTTCCTCTTTCATATAATCTTTATAATAATTTTTATAAATAGCCATAATGGTTACTTTTAATTATTCATTTAATGTAAACATTCTTCATTTTTTAAAATATTTTGTCACATCTAGGCTTCAGATTAGTAATAATTTCAACTGTGTGTTGCTATTCCTTCTATTAAACAGTATCATGTTCTTTCATTCCCAACCTCTCATTTTTCTATCTGCAGTTGCCAAAGATCCATAATAACAAAAAACAAGGGACTTCCTATTGAGACTGGTTTCAGCATGAGATCAGTGTCTCATATATTCTTGCCTGCTTGTGTCTAAWTTGCTGTCAGCTTTGTCTGAAGACTCCTGCTGTTTTACCTGTTTAAGTCTTGCTGCATGGGTTTTTTTCCTCCCCTTTCAGTGTCAGGGTCTCAAATTATCTTCCTTGTAGTTGTGCTTGTGAGCATTTCCCTACTGTATTGTATTTTAAGAGTCCATATGAAGTAGCAGTCTATGGCTTACAGAATGTGGATTCTATTTCTAGCTCTCCCAGTGGGCTGCTGTGAGATGGGAGACCTGTGATCCTATTTTCCTCTGTAAAACGAGAGTATGGTCCATCTTTCTCCTGGAATCATAAATCTCTGTTGACATTATAGTGGTAGGACAAAAAAATGAAAACAAAGAGCTCACAGAATCAGAGTTCTATGGAAAATGCAACAGACTAAAATCAAGAGGTTAAAAAAGCAAGATTTAAAAAGATATAAAAAAAATATGCAAACTCATATTTTTCATATTTATCTGTAAGACCTGATTTGAACTAACAGAACATTCTTAATCTTGCTAAATTTTCTGCTCAGYTTCCTAGCTATTTAACTGCTTTTGTGAGTGGAAAAAAAAAAGGTTATTCCTTTAGCTAATCATATCTCTTAATTGTTTTTTTCCAGATGTCTATTAAGCCTGTGCATAGTACTCAATAGGGTATACTTTTGACTTGGTCCATATCTTTATGGTTCAGACCTTTTTTCAGATTATTATTACATTCTTTATTATTATTATTATATTCTTTATTAGCTGATATTATACTAGATATAAATTCCAAAGCAAGTATAGACAGCAGCAGGTAGTAAACCCAAAATTCATGGTTTGTTTTTTCTTCCTCCAGAACTTCTACAAAATGCCTCTCTAACTACTGTTTAAGAATGCAAGCACCTTTAGTATTACAAAGTTATATCATTAAAAGTATTACTTTAACATCCCCTCACTTAGGTTGAAGAGTCCAGTGTGAAATCAGTTACAACCMCTTTATATGACTGAGCCACATCCCAGCATGATTCCTTTTGTTGTTGTCATTGGTTTTATTTTCCTTCCTTAGCCAACCCCTTGGAAGTCAGAAAACAAATGAGTACTGATATCACCTGGACTAGAAGCAGGCATAACCACTCAAAATAAGAMTTAATTTCTTTAAGCCTTGGGAAGCCAGGGAGCATATTTGCATTCTCTGAGTAAAGGACCACYAAATGCAGCCTCATAAAGTGCACACTGAGGCCTGCTATGTATGTGCACATTGATAAGATGGGAAACAGGCAAACAAATACTCTCTTTGTGGTACATTTTTCTCTTAATCTCTGTGAAATATTTGCTGATTTAACTCTCAATGGAGAAATTAAGATAGCAATCCTAATTTTTTGTCTGTTTTGGCACAGAGGCTCAAAGGAAAAAGAGCAAGTGGCTTCCCTAAGTATGTGCTTGGACACTGCTTTGATTAAATTACCAGTTAGTTCACACAGGTCAAGGCTYGTTTTGATGTGTGGGAAGGTCTTGACATTCCACTGATTATAAGGTTGTGTCAGGGTACCTAAACTCTCATTTAGCTGTGTTTTGTTTCRGATTTTCTTTCCTCCAGAGCACTAATTAATTTAAACTTCTCTTTTGGTCACATGAAGATTTAGCACTGCTAAAGGACAGCATTTTCAATGTGAACTGGTCACAGTGATATCTAACACATGGTGATGCCTTACATCTCTGAAACAATGGTATCATTTCTGCAGTAGAAGAACTTCAAGCAGAGACAGAAAATTGCAAACTTTTTCAGCTGTACTTATGTAACCCAATWATTTTAGAGCACCTCCTGCTCCTCTTTCTGTAAGAAAGTGTTCAGMTTTAAGAGTTCAGATGTTTTAAAAATAAGGTCCTTTGTGTTCAGCAAAGTTATRCAGAAAATTTGGGATAAAACAGATTTCTGGCTACTGCAGTAGTCACAAGACCATTATTTCTTAAAATATAAGACTGCAAAGGATTTGGGGTATCAATGCAACCTTCCACAGTAGATTATCTAATTATGTAATCTCTTTCATAAAATGATTTGCCTTCATTTTGAAACTGGTCACTTATCTCTTTCCTTTCCAAGTTCCTTTCTGATTTCAATAGAACATCCTGGGTAGTAGATGTGTTCTGATCTGTAACTCACCTTCCTGTGATTGTTAGCACCATGCTGCTTTGTGGTCTGGGTCTTAACTAATAACTGGTTTGTTTTTGTTTTTTTTTTTTTTTTGTATATTTAATCCTAAGAGTTTCCTTATTCTCTGTGAGTATACAGAGGTAACACAACAGCTAACCAAATTCCAAAACTCTTTCTTGCCTTTACTTAGAGTGTCAAAGTACAATTCCTTTGATTTTAAGTAATTAATTTCCTCTGAGCTGCTTTTATTTAGATTTCATCTGCTTTGAATAAGGGTGAAAAGGATTTTGGACAGATGTGCTTAAGACCATACCTTACACTGTATACCCTTAATACCTTAGCTCTTTACTGAAAACACCTTGCCAGAGACAGCCTGTGTTCACATTAAACATCTTTTTYGTGGCTCAGCTCATGCTGTGGTTGGCTATGACAGCCAAATTTTTCTCCTTCACTATCATTCCYGACTCAYGAGTTCTTCAGGACAGGTGTATTTATTAATCCCTAATAATGAGATCCTGCATGTATTGCATACTCCCAGTTGTGCTTACAGCTCCCAGTGCAGTGTTTTGATTTGTTTAAGAAAGTTTGGGATTTGTTATATATTGATTGCTTAACCCTGATTGTTTTTAAAACCAGTTCATTTCCTGGGCATTTTAGATTCCTAAATTGCAAGTTTATAAGCCCAATTATAAAACTCATATTTGGGATTTTCTGAATTCAAAATGTGTTGTACAGTCATTCCATRAACTACAATGCTCCATTTCTGCCTGCTTAAAGATCATCACTGATAAGCACAGTATTGGATCTCTTGGGTTGTGTATATTCTTTTTAATGTAAATCAGKATTTTTGGTTTCTGCTCTTTTTTTYTCTGGTAAAGACAATTATATAGGGTAAAAATGAGACTGTCAAAACTTGTAGTCAAAATCTCTCTTAAACAATACATTTAGAAACCTATCAGGAATCTGGACCACTGTGTGCATTCATTTGTTCCTTATTATTTTGCCTTTTTGAATTCAATGTAATAGCTCTATTTTATTAATCCCAAAAGCAGAATCTAAGATGTACATCCTGGGAGTAGGTAGGAAAACTGATAGAATAAACCATTTGTCATAATGGAAAATTGGGCTCCATTTCCAACTGTATTAGAACCGACCTTGTCCAACCTCAGTGYCCTGAACACTCATTTCTTCATAAATGAAGGGGCTGTGGCTTGATCACCATTTCAGATTCAGGAGATTTTGCTGAGGGATAGAAGCAGAACCTATTAAATACTGGAAGAAATGACAGAGGTCAAACAWATACATACTTCAACCAAGTACTAAGGTTGCTTTAACATATGTCAGTACAGAAAAAGCAGAAATGTCAATGTGTGTAAAAATGTTCTTGTATCTCTTCCCTTCTATYCTTGCAAATAGAATTTYAGCAATGCTCTTGATTAATTAGGCRCTTTGCASATCATGGAGATGTCCTCTAGAGCTAAACACATTCTTAAGTACCTCACCAAACACTGCCTACAYACTTGGTAAATCTTATTTTCAGCTTGGCTGGGTTTTTAGTGCCACTTTTGAACATAGGAATGTTTTTGTCCTAGCCAGGGGGACTTCAGAAATGATGGAATTTCACTGCATGACAGCCAGAATCCCATGAGGATGCATCAGTGCTTTAGATTCTTACAAATKTCTGAAGGTATCTGAAAGAGCAAAAGTGGTAAGCATCAGTGACACCCTTTTAAAGATATATGAAGAGGTTACAGTTCTCTTTTCTATAGAATAAGGTAGAAGCAGGCAGAAGAGCCTTTTCAATCATCGGTGCTGTAGGCAATAAACCAGTAGTGTGTGTCATTTTCCTTTATAATAAAACTGATTTACTGAAAGAATTTTACAGTTAAATTTACAAGTGGAAATAGCAAATTTCTGCCTTTCAATGCTGCCTTCTATAAACTGCAGAATAACTGCTCATTACAGGATGTTCATTTGTATCTTAAACTTTAAGGACAGTTAGACAATAAAATGAGCCCAAGGGAAACTGCTGAACTACCCCTTTCTAGAACACATACACATTCACTAGAAGTTAGTTAGGTTAAAAGAAATCTGTTCTGGCAGAATAGAAAAAATGGTCTCCACTTTCTCAATAATTCTGTACAGATGGCCAAGTGAGGATCATGACATCTTATTTATGTGGTATTATTTCTGACTTACAATAGCCCAGAAATGTTTAGGSTGCAAAGTGTTAGGGTTACGTGGTGTACCAGATTGTTCAAGGGTGTGCAACAGGGTYGTGCTTAATCTTTGATCAAGCATCATGTGTGATCATAAATTAACTCAATGAATCTCTTACTCAGGTTTCCCCAGTTGCTTATTTGCAGAAGGAGACTATTTATTGTGTACCAACTGTTGCAGCAGTTACATGTTTATTGGAGTGGGCAGAGGGATTTAGAAAGCTGTAGCCCAATCATATTTTCTGTTAGCACCATCTGGAACTGCATGTGTTTTTCACCACATGGTGCAAGAGAAAAGGTAACTATCCCTTCTTTTTCAGCATCAGAGTGGCTGTATCCATTCCTTTTCAGTGGAGCTATCCTTAATAGGAACAAAGAAAGCACAAAACCCAGTAATGACAGGATAATGGAAGRCACAGAAAACTTATTTGAATATGACAGGGAGGCAAGGTGATGATCTAGATGACTTCTTCTGTTCTCCTCCATTTCTTGCTACAAACACCACTCTGAAGCTTTTTAACCRGATCCCCCTCAAAGAGAATTTTGCAGGGTGAAATACTCTGGTATCTGTTTAAGCATGAAACACCATGRAACTGTGATTCTGGATGGATCTATGAATTCCAAGGAAACAAACAAGTCTGAGCCCCCCCATATGCCCTAGTGTCAAAAAGACCTAATATACAGAGGCAGAGAAAATAAAAGGGAAGTGATGTTACTTCTATGCCTGGTTTTAGTGATAGAAAGCCTAATCTGGTTCTCTTTTCCAAATTTGAATATGGATNATTAAAAAAAAAAAAAAAGGCATGAAATACTGTAATAAATCTTTTATGTGTTCTTTGGATCATAGAAATTGTTTCACAATGGGGAATTTGTAGTTTTGTCTGCTTAGTTTATCAAAAGAAAGAAATCTGCTGAAGYTAGGCTGGGCAAGAACTTGTGCAGGTACAAAGGAGGTGGCCCAAAGCCATGCYAAAACAAATAGCTAGAAGTTAGATTGAACAGGAAATAAACATACATTTCAGCTAGGTAGATATCATGGTGGAATGGAATTGATCCTTCTTGATTTTAGGATGTATATTATCCCAATAGGAAATAATAAGCTTAASAGGAAGAAAGCACAGTTGCAAATTTATGCCGTTTTTACTACTTATGTATGTTTATGACATATGGCATCATGTTCAATATGTAAATCTGGGGAAGAAGGAGGAAGAGGGTGGCATTTGCAGTGATGGTGTTTGTCTTCCCTAGTCACCTTCACGTGTGATGGGGCCCTACTCTCTTGGAGGTGGCTGAACACCTGCCTGCCCATGCAAAGTGCTGAATTAATTCCTTGTTTTTCTTTGCTTGTATGTGTGGCTTTAGCTTTCCCTATTAGACTGTCCWTATCTCAACCCATGAGATCTCCWGCTTTTACCCTTCCAATTCTCTCCCTAGTCCYGCTAATGGGGTTGAGTGAGTGGCTTCCTGGGGCTTGATTGGTGTTTGGAGCTGAACAACAACAATAATATAATTAAATATCAAACTTCTAGGTCATAAAAAACAAATTAYGTGGAATGCAGGAAACCACAGACTGAATAATGAGCTTGCCATACAACTGAAGTGTTCTACATCAAGCTACAGAATTGTCTTTGTACTTTTCATCTTAATTAGATGTTTCTGGTATATTTATTGTACAGTGTTTTCACAGGATTATTAATGTCATCTCTAAGATGGATCATCTATATAACTTTAGATCTGGAATTTATGCCTTTGTCAAAGCATATCCCAGATCCAGAAGAGYATTTAAATAAAAATCTGAAATGTTACTTATTCAATGACACTCTCTGTGGTCTTTGGTACAGATACTTAAATTTTGAATGCACACCATTTYGGAATTATCAAAAAATATGGTGACAGTAAAGGTCTTTCAGTGGCTTAATTGGTACACAACAAGGAAATTATTCCTTACACCTTCATTAATATTGCATTGAAAGCCTCTATTAAARCAAAAAGTTGAAATAGGAAGTAGTCCAAACTGGACCACTGAGACTGTGTTCATTATGGCTGCCAAATGGCAGACTAATCCTGCTTATTCTGGGTGGTTTATGAAAACCTCTTTTGGAGGGATAGAGAAAAAGTGCAATAATTGTCATCTTTAGCTATGATGGAGAGACTCTCATCTTTATGTGATTAGCTAATGGACTGTCAGATAATCCTAAACTTACAAGAATCAATTTAAATCCAAGTTTAAAAGATATCAGACTGAAGGGTATACGCAGGAAAGCTGTAGGAAAGCTGTAAAGGTGAAGTGTTCCATGACACCAGCACATGTACTGGCATTTTTGATGGAAATAGTGATATGATTTTATATTGTGGTGGACTAGGCAGYGCTAGGTTAATGGTTAGACTCAAAAATCTTAAAGGCCTTTTCCAGCCTTAACTCTRTGATTCTATTCTGTAAATAAGATTAGATCTTGTTATTTTTAATGTATAATTGTAGGAGAAGGGAGTGCGGGCGCTCTCACCCCCTGCTAAGTAGCAGCTGTGTTAATTACCCAGTACAGCCTTGCTCTGATGAGTCACAGCTATATCCTATAGCCAATAAAGATAAGTGTGATAAAAGGAAGTGGGTTAACTGGTGAGGGGAGAATAATGAAGGAAGAGGAACCTGGAGGAAGGAGCAATGAGAAGCTCATGAGGCAGAAGGATCCTGAGGAGAGAGAATCACTGTGGTGAGGTCAGTCTGGGTCTGCAGTTAGAGGCTGTTGTTGGAACCTGCAGTCACAGTCTAGCCGGGTAAAAGCCTGCATTCAGAGTCTGAAAACTGATACATGTAGTCAGAATTGAGCAGGAAATAACCAGCAGTCAGAGGCTGCAAGGGATACATACAGTAGGAGCTTGCTGCAGCCAGAGTCAGTGAATAGTTGGAGTCAGGATGCCTGAGCTGTATAGAGGAATGAACTGGACCCTTTTCATTCTGTGATAAATAGGCAGTCTGTGTCTTGGCTCATTTCTGTGCTCTAATGAGAGGGCTGCTGTAATGTATTATCACCTTTCTCTTTCTTTCTTTCTTCTGCTTCAAATAATTGATAAATCAGCTTTGTAACAGCTCTTGTACACATTGGTGTCTAGTTACAAAAAGGTTAGTGAAACTGGATTATAACGTGCACATCATGGAGATGCAGCAGCAGTATTTCAAAATCTTCTAGCTTTGGGATGAGATGATAAGCAATGTGGTGGGAAGTAAGCTCTTTGATTATGAGTTCTTGGATGTCCTGATCTACTGAAAATAATTTTGATTTTACTTTAAAGTGTAAAAGGATACATAGTCTGTTTCCTTTAGCTCATTGTTTGGACTGTGTCATTTGTAAGTTTCTCAGTAACAGATGYGCAATAGTACTTAGTATACTAAGTGTGCTAAGCACATCTACTCAACTAGTACTGCTAGCACTGTAACTTACATAAAACTAAGCTATATTTAATTTGCATAAAGGAATTATCTCAGATGTCTTACTGTGTGACTGAGACATATGTTTCAAGTGCATTTTGTTTATAAATATGCTGTGATAATGTGCTATCTACTTGCAAATGGTGATTACTGCTTACACTTTAAGCTATGATAGTCACAGCAACTTGAAGGGAGGAGATTGCAGAATATACGATTAAAAAAAAAGTTTGATACATTGTTGCAAAAGCTATTTGGGGTGGCTTTTTGACTAAAGGACACGATGGTAGAGCTAGAAGAGATTCATTTCAAGATTGTGAGATGCCCCCTGCCACCACCATATGGGAAGGATGGTACTTCTAGGAATTTTTGAGGAGTTTCTACACAACTGAAATAAACTGTTTAAAATGATTATCCAGTAGTACCCAGACATCCTTTAGTCCTCTCCAATCGTATTTGCTTCCTTTGAAGTATTCTTAGGCAACCTGGTTCAGTCTGGTTGTTAACATGTGACCTTCTGAGGTCCAGATGTTTCCCTTTGCCTACCAAAAATAAGGAATTGGGGTTTCCTTTGTCTTCTTAGGGTATCCTAACATATTTCTCAGGTTTTGTTATTTAGCTGTTTATCTAAGCTTAGCAGTTTACTCTTTTTGTTACATATGTTATATGAAACTTACCCAGTGTTTCAGATARGTAAGTTTATTTATGGGCTTATGGGTTTCTGTAAACGAATTTTACGGAAGGGTCACAAGAAGTGCTTAAGAAAAATGCACTTCTATACATTTTAATGAAGAATGCATTTCATTCTACTAAAAATGAGTCTATACATACCATTCTGTAGAGTGCAATGTGTGTGAAATTCTGAAAAATATTTTACACTTTTTGCGGATAGATAAAATGTACTATTTTACAAACAAATAACTAGACATGAACCCACTTTTTGAAGTCATTCCTCACTAGCAAAAGGCAGTGGCTGGCACAAAGAGTTCCCAGAGCACATTGTTCTGCTACCAGGTGGCAATCAATAGTAGTTTGGTCCAGCTGTGTGGTGTAGTATTCACAGTCTCTGAACTGCATAGGCACAGAGATGTCCTTTGGCACTGGGCAGCCCAGTGGATCCAAGATGCACAGATCTGCTTTATCCCTGTGGGACTTTCACAGTCAAGTTTGAAGGTTACATTCATTGAGTTTCATTACTGTAGGAAAAATCCACACCAGCATGGTGACATTGCCATGCTATTAGAAGAGAAAATTTTGTAGGTGGTAATCAGAATTTTCCATCCCATCTCAGTAATTTCTGTTACATGCAAGTTTCTGTTGCTGCTAAACCAGATGTGGAAATACAGACCTATCGATATTCACATTCTTTCTRAAGGTGAAATATTTAGCTAATCCTCCAGTATTGCTTGGTATGAAAACTGTGCAGCAGATATGATTCTGTGTGAGTCTGGATAGACTGAACTGTGTGACCTGGATATAAAAAGAGCAAAATTAGATTGAACAACTGATTGCAGGCAGAGACAGTCTGATTAGCAGGAACAAAGAACAGCTGTACTGCTTTAACTAACATCAGAAYGCAGTCAGAGTGAATAATTAAATATACTTTTCTTTTTCTTCTTGGCTATGCTTACATTGGATTGCCTTTTTATTAGAAAAATAACTTTTTTTTYCTGAAAGTGATTTTATAAAGTAACAAGATATAAATATCATACTTCCCATTTGTCAGTCTTTCAGGYCTCATCTTAGATCTGAAATTTATGGAAAATTTCTACCATATAAAGTAGTAGTAGATYTTTTTTAAAGATACTTCTTTTTATTTAGCATTTTATTAGGATAGGTGGCTGGATAGAGGAAACTGGTACGTATATTGATGATAGAAAAATTTTTTAAACAATATTTTATAACGAAGCTTCAAGCCACAGATTTTTTTCAGGCTTTCTGTTACAAGGAGAGTTTCAGCTGGCTCTTGCTTATTTTGTTCTGACCTTTCCTTTTATTCTTCTTTGCTGACTGTATCTGTTAATCTGACAGTCTTTGGAATATGTATGCTGCTGTCACCTCATTTTGCCAGGTGATTTATTTAGGAGGTTTTAGTATTGTCCCTTTAACATTGCTCAATTAACAGCAAGCCTCCTTCTCCAGGACTGACTTCTTTCTGTAMTGTTGTTTCTGTGTGTCTGTTCTTTCTGGTTTTTTGTTTGCTTTTTTTTTTTTTTTCCCTAGTAGATCCTGAACTTATTATAAGATTTGAAGGACGTATCTATTCCAGATGTCATACACAGATATCTCCCGTAAACTTTGTCTCCTGTTTTGCTAAGAGCATAATTGTCATATGTGGAGCCATGCTGATGGGACTGATATTCCAGCATCTGTTGTCCACCATTATTCCTCTTCTTTTTGCTGTGATTAATTCTGCACACTTGCCTATTGCTTGCTCAGTCAGGTGAAGTCTCTGCAGTTGATGGTGGTTGTCTGGTTTAAACAAATCTRTTGTAATTAGCACGCACATCTGTCAGCAGCATTTCCTTTGTTGTTGAGAAAACATTTCATCCTCTAAAAGAATAAAAAGTTTCATTAGAAGCACTTTGCTTTGAAGTAATAATGTTCAACGATGCATTCAATTATGAACCATAACATTAAACAAGGCATAGTTGTAGATACATTTTTCTTGTGAAAATTTATAGCATCCCAAGSCCTACTTACACATTCTTGACCTGATTATTTGGCTGACTTTGACACGGATGATTGGAATTTTTCTTCAACAACACATCTTGCAATCAAGAAGCAAAATCAGCAGAAAAGCGGAATACTTCAGTATTTTTTTCTCTAATCAGGAAACAGAAGAAAATTAAGATTTGAAAGGAAGACGTACAAGCAGAATTTGTCCACCTCTGCTGCTCAGCTAGTCAGCCTGCAGTGTGAATGAGACAAAGAATGGAATTGCAGGTGTCTGTTATGCAAATTTAATCATAAACTCTCTGATGTTCAGTATGTGTTTTTCCATATTTGAAGGTGTTTTGTGAGTTCTTATCTATGGGTTATCCTCTTGCACCRTCCTCCCTAATTTTTAACTGAGTATTCACAGATTTCATTTGGAATTCCTCTCTGTATCAATAGAATTTGAAGGTGCTTACATGATTTGCCATGCTGTTGWTGAAAGATAGGCAGCAAACCCTTAGTACATTTTCTTCAGCTGCTTTCAAATACAAAATGAAGACCTGCAGATTAAGTAATAWAGGTAGCTTTTTATCCCTTTGGAAAATCTCACTAACTGTGCAGATTRCATCAGGTGAAAACTAATTTAGGACATCTGAGATGTTTGTATGATCAGGAGAACAAATTGCAAGTCATGAATTTATTTGTAAAAACTAATTGCTGGCTTACCATGAGAGAGTAAGAACAGAAATTTTCAAAAGGGATCATGSTTCATTTACCCTCTCAGTTGGATAATTTTCTATAATGTCTTCTAAACAGAAGAAATATTCTTCCAATTCTGAGTTTTGTTTCTACTGCAACTCTGACCTCATTTATTCCCGTAGGAGAGGAACAAGAGAGAGAACTGGGATGTTTCACCTTTAGAATAAGCCTTGTGCCTCTGACATCAGTGTTCTAAGAATGGACTCAAAAGAACAGTAATCTCCCAAAAGGAAAGAGAAATGGGGAGAAGTGTGTCCAACCTCTGTATTAATACAAGAGAACTGACATGCTGCTCTGAAAGYGTCTTATGAAATTACTTTGACCTTCCTTCTGTGGGGATGTCAGAGTAAGAACAGCCATRTTAGWGTAACAGYGTTTCTCCTCCYAAAATGTGCTTTGTTTCTGTTTTCRGTTCTAGATAATGCCTTGTGGGTCTTCRACAGATYRAGTGGTGATTTCCTAACACTCAGSGAGAAAAAGATTGATGGTGTCCTTTTGTTGCATCCAGTTTTGTCATACAAACTCAACCTGTTCATGCCTGGAATGGAATTTGCCATCCTTCCTACTCATTCTCTTCTCATCTTACTCCTTACAACAAACATTCCTTAGCTAAATTGTGCAAGAATACTTAGTACATGCCTTTATCCTTCTGTGTGATGCTCCATACGAGAAACTTCCAGGAAAAGTATGCTCCTGTTGATTCATACTGGTTCCTGCAATGATGAGTGTCAGGAAGCAAATTTAAACAATGATTTTGACAGCAATGCCAACAATTTGTCACTACTGTTTATCTGGTCATGTTACGTCCTAGAGATATCATCTCTTGGGCAAATAGCTCTAGAAAGGTCACTAGAAGTCAATATTAGAGTTATTATGGAAGAATATGAACAAGAGATATTCCTTGCTGTTTCCTGTCTTTCAGCTCCAATTTTGCCTGTTAGAACTGGTGGTCTCCAAGTCCTGTTCAAAACAATGTTTGGTGGGTTGTTTTGCACATAATACGGTGATAATGAGGACTTTTTTCTGTTAGGGCACTTCCAGCAGCATTTGTTTAGAAAATAGGAGGTTTTTTAGCACTCTGAAGTGATAATTTATTATTTAACCCCAAAAAAACAACAGCAACAAACCCCAAATCAAATGACTTTATTCTTATTTTTAATGTAGTTGTGTAAAAGTAGGGTGCAATGGAACATAAATGTTAGTGATTGCCATTACAAAGCCTTGCAAGGATGAGCAGACTGAGKTTTTAAAGCTTTTCTGCATGCTGAAGTTGTCACCATCATTAGGTGTAGTCAGGTCTTCTAGAAATTCCCTCTCTGTCCAGGTCTATTTTGAATCAAGGCTTTGCACTAATTTTTTTTTTTATTCTTGCACAGTGCTTTCATATATTTCTTCTTCTCTTGCTGTTTTTGTGACTAAGCAAGCCTTTCCCCCTGTGCTGGTTCCAGATTTGCAGGTATAATGGAACAGATGGAATAAGCCAAAGGTTGGTGCAGCAGAAAATCACTTCTCTGTGTTATGGTAGTGAGTAAAAARATTTCTGGTTTATGGTTGCCTCTTCTTGTGTTTTGTAGTAGCGAGGTTGTAGRGAACATGCTGTAATCTGTAAAAGCTCTTGAGTCAGAGCTCATGGAAGTTGAGAGGAACCTTCCCACTGATTTAAATAGCTTTGTAGGAAGCCTTATGTTTGAGTTAGTCATGATGCAAATGTTTTACAAGTCTTTAACCTGTCTTACGTAATTAAATATATTTTTGTTCCTAATTGTTCTTTTTACATTCACTGTCCTTCAGGATGAGTGTGTGTGTGTGCTCTGTTTCCAAGAAACCCTTCTGTTATGGTCAACTACTTTGTAGAGTTGTACCAAGAAATGCATTAGCCACAGATAAAATACTGTGTACCTTTTAAYTCACTCACTAGTGAAACCCAGATTATTCATATTCTTCAATTATATGAGGAAGGGARGGCWGTTCTAACAATGTTCTAACCTCTCACCCTCCCTAAGCACAGCTACAGAATTTGAGRCTGTTCTCTCCATTCATGGAGAAGTCCAAAATAAAGTGGTCCCCCCCAAAAAATTTTTTTTTCAAATGAAGCATTATTTGTCTCTAATGTTTTTGCTCCAGTATACATTTTGTTTTGAGTATTATCTTGGTCTGAATAAACAGCTCAGAACAGCCTGGTTGCACATAAAGTTAATCACAAAACTTTTCTTTAAGTTCCACTGTCAATTCATAACAGAGTTCAAGCTATCAATTAAAATTTTGATCTGTCTGCAGAAAGTTATGAGAAGTTCCATAATTGTCTTCAGTGCACCTGTTAATATTCCAATATATAATTAGATCTCTGCTGAGTCTTGGAGCTGACAGCAGCTAGTCAACATACTCCTTGTGTTATGACACTTTCACCAGCTTTTAGAAAACATGCTTACCTGATTATAAAAATATCAACTGTGTGCTGTTGCAGATATGAGTATTAAGGGAAGGACTAGTGYAAATAACTTATTCCAGTTCTGTGATAATGAGCAGAATGACTGACTTGATTTATCAGTTCACATGATTTCCTGAATTTGTTGTGTCTTCTGGTCTTTAATTTTGGAGCAAACAGCAAGAAATAATGACAACTATTCCTCTAGGTGTTGCATTAGGATGTTTTATAGGAGACTAAACAATCCCTAATTTATTTGGTGTTCCCTGCTTAAAAGGAGTTCATGAAATCTACTAGCACTGTGCTTTGCCATTTATAGCTAACCATGGTATATCAGGTTCAGGTATGTTAAGAGCTGCGGTTTTTTCCAAGACTTTATTTTTACTGAATTTGCCAGCTTGTAAAGACTTAGTTGCTTTCCCCAGTTCTCTGAAATGAAAACCATTATTTAAATTCTTATGTTCTTTGCAATTCAGGACTCATTAAAAGATAACAAGTCTGGAACRAGTCTCTGCTGCTGCTCCAAAAAGCTTGGCCTGAGTCTGTCTGCAATAATTTAGAATCATTCAGAAAGGCTGTGGAGTCAGAAAGATAGCAATAGCACCTCACATTGCAGTCAAAAACTGCTCAACACACRTATTTTAGATAAGGACTGAGCCAGTTTATTGCTTTATTAGACATCTAGTTAATGAAAAATTGGTGAATGGCATCTTCATGRTCAGTACTAGTAATGGGATAGATAAACCCCAACATATTTTAAAATATTAAAGTACAGGGACAGTTTTCTAAACACCTTTCTTTACTGTATCTTGGCAAGTTCTATCCCTGCCCTGTGTCAACCCCAGCTCCCCCTATTTACACGGGATTCCCGTTGGAGACGTTGGTATTCCAACTTTCTGTGAACCTCATCCACTTCCCACCATCCCTTTGCACACAYACTGGTGAGAGCACARCACAGGTGCACTTGTGTCCCCCTGGCATGTGGGTCTCTGCTGCGTCTACTCTGTATTGCCTGTCCATTATCTGAGTGCTGGCTGCTCTCAGCACCCAATGGCAGTGATTCTGCCACGCTTGGTGGAGAACACAATGTAGATTTTTTTTTTTCTGACATAAAACCGAATTTTGACTTGGTTCATATGTTGCAAACATTCATGCTGCTCTTGTAACTATTTACACTTACACCCTTACCTTGCCAGACATTGTTATCCAGACCACATTACTGAAGAATTCTAGGACAGGACTGTACAGATTCACCCACAACTTGCTTTGGAATATGGGGTAGGGATCTAATGTAAAGATGTAGTTGCTTTTTTTGGGAACTTTTTTTGCGAATCTCCTGCTCAAGTATTTTTGTCAGTGTCCAATTGTAGGTCTAAGGACACCATGTATTGAGTTGAGAATAAGGTAATATGCCTTTTGGTTGCTGACTTTTAACAGCTCTACTTGCACAATTTTGAGTCCCTTCCCACTGGCACATTCAGGTTCCCTTTTGGGCTTATTGCCCTCCTTCACTTTGTACTTCCTTTTGCTGATTTTATTGAGTGATACTTCTGTTCCTGCAAAGCCAGGAATCAGGTCACTGTACTACACAGAGGTGTTATTTCTAGCAGCATAATATACTTRGGACCATGCTGAGTTGCTAATCCTGCTGCTTACTTGTAGCCAGTGGTAATAGTGTCACATAACACATCATTAGCATGAAATGTTCTTGGAATTTTTCATCCAGATTTCAGCATCACCTGTCAATCACAGGTGTCACAAAAGTAGATGAACATTTTTTCAGTCCACTTTTGTTGTTTCAACATCCTTATTGTGTGCGATGCTTCTTTGTTGAAGTGATAATCTTGTTTGCATTTATCTCATTAGTAGTATATGTGTACAAGCATTCATCCCTATTTCTAGCCCTTGTAGTGCCTACAGGCACATATTAATATTTTATTTCTTTCCTCTGAAGTRTGCATGGTATAAAATGTCAGGGTGCAGCTCTAAATCCTCCAGTTCTCTTCAGTCTTCTGGATAATTTAAAATATTTCCCCTGTGTCTTACACAGGCAATGGAATACTCTTCTAYGTGTTTTGTCCTATTGTTTCTTATTTMGGGAAATTTTATAMTTATTGATGTTTACTTCAGGTGGAMAGTTGCTCTTGTTTTTATTACTCTTTATGTTTAAAAAAGTTCTCATTCTGATTGTGTTTTCCCTGGAGCTGGCAAGATCCAAGATGTGCTCTTCARTCATCATGAACTCTTCCTARAAATTATGAAACTCAGTGCATGGTCTAAGATRGGTCATGTAACACCAGGCTTAGTGACTTGTCAAATAAAAAATATCTTTTGTTCTAGGATAAAGGGGGCTTATCTTATACCCCCTTATCTTTGTTGGATGATTTTAGAATGCATCCTTGACCTTTTCTGGCAGATAAGAACATGGCAATTTTCTGTGAATTTGGCACCCAACCTTCTTATTGTTAAACTGTAGCAATAATGTGAAATATAGATTGACACAACCACCTAGGAACCAGCCTGTTCACTCTGGAAGATCTTTTTTGTGGAMTTTTGATCTAATGGCACATTTGTGTTAAGGTTGAACTGCTTTCTTTTGGACTTCTCCATGAATGGAGAGAAGAGTCTCAAATTCTGTAGCTGTGCTTAGGGAGGGTGAGAGGTTAGAACATTGTTAGAACAGCCCTCCCTTCCTCTTACAATTGCAGAAGAACGTTAATAATCTGAACCTCACCTAGAATTTGACAAATACCAAGCATTCCTGTCCTAATCAATGAGGCTGGTTGATAGGGGGCATGCAGAGTGACACAGGACTGCCCACATCTAGATGCATGGCAGATTCCTTCAGAAATTCAAAAGAGATACTTCATTTACTGACTTTGTAATCCATGCTGTTAGGAAGAAGCATGTGATTGGTTCTGTAGAGAAAAGAGTATAACCTAATCATTCAGATGCCACGTTTAATAAGAAATAATGGAGACTGGGAATTCARATCTCAGCCATTCATCAAGTGTAAGCTATAACCAATTTATAGATATGAATATGGATATATAAATACATAGACACAGGTAAATATTTTCCCCTTCTGTTTTATCAACTWAAGTTTGTCAAAACCAGTAATTATGCAGTAACTGAAGCTTTGTAAGGWAAGGATACACTGTGGGGTTTTGTTGTTGCTGTTGTTTGTGGTTTGGAGGTGGGGTTTGGTTGGTTAGGTTTTTTCCCCTTTAGGATGTGCTTTTAAAGTTGTTACAAGGTAGAATCCTTAAATGAATGCTTGCAAGGATAGAGCTCTTGGATGATCAACTGTGGTGATATTTACTGAGAGGGGAACAGTCCTGGCCCATTCTTAGTCTTCTCAGTAAGGTTGTTCATGCAATAAAACAGTCTCTGCTGTTTTATGTTTGTACATAAAAACTGCCAGACAATATAATATTTGTCTGGAAGACTAGAACTATGAATGTGCAGAAATTTTTTATTGCTCTAGGAACATATGCATTTTAGAGTGGGAGTGATAGTTTTCTATCTCTCTAAGCCCCAAAAGGATCTCTGCAAGCTCAATTAAACTTCRGCAGAATTACTGAAAACTCATGGATGCTTCCTCTTGACTTTGTTGAAGTTTGGTTCATGTTCAAAGGATAAAATGAACATATATTTCAGTTTTACTGGAATTTCTGTTCATGGAAATTAGGACTCTAGGAATACCCTAAGTAAACATAGATTTGCATGCCTGTGTTAATTGGGAAATATTATTAATAAAAATTTACTCAAGGTTGAATTTTCTATGTACTTATCTGGAATAAATCACACATAAGATTGTTGTTCAAAGCAAATTTTATTGGTTGATGTCTGATGCTTGAGCTTAACAAAGRGATTAAGCTACTGTGAGGAGAAAAGTTGTGCATATTATGATTAATATAATTCATGGCATTCTAAAATTGTTCCATTTATTTGCATAGAAAAATGACAGGAAGAAAAACACTTCCATTATTAGTCTAGTGCTGTAATGAGTCTGGTGCCTGAAGGAGTGCTAAGCATTGGAAAGTTAAACTTGAAAGAAACTATATGGACATTAACAGAGAAATCTGCCTGTGAAAGTGAACCAAAGTCAGGCTGACAGTGTGGATAAACAAAGGCAAACTTGGATGCACATTATTCTATGCTTCGTTCATTACTCTAGACAGTTCAATTACAATCTGAAAGATGTATGGAGTAGTTACTGCAGTTGTTGTCCACTGGCTTTGGGGTTATATACAAAATGCCTCTTTTGTTGGTAAACCTGTGTGGCAGAATCTTTAACATGTTAAGAATTTTGGGTGAAAGTTATTTCACCACATGCAGAAGAGTGACACCATATGTATATCTGTGTTTTCAGTTGGTTCTTTGTGTTATTTTCCTTTCAGATCTCTTGGATATAAAATGTAATCTCACTACTCCAGCAAGATTAATGTTCTTAGTCTTAGGAAATGTGATTTTTTTATGCCTATATGCAAACAGAGAATTTAATTGCAAATATTCTTCTATCTTCTCCATAGTCCYTGTTTTTGAGAGCCTTGTACTTTAGTCTTAATTAAGTTACAACTTGTCCAGGGAATAATAGATCTGCTGCATTTCATGCATTTTGCATGAAATTCACTTTCAACTATATCTTGAGTACTCCTGTTGTGGTGTCATCAACTTCTCTCCTTGTCAGGGCCAACATCTGCAGTTGCTCTCCAGGAACCCAACTTCTTGATGCAACTGATGGATCCAGTCAGGTCTGGTCCAGGTTGGAGGCAATGTTCCTTTAGGGAGGCTGGATTTTCAAAGAGGTGGCATTAAACTCTTCACTTATCATCCYTGAGCCATGGCCTCATCCCACTGCTTGGCCTGCTCCTCAGAAACACCCWAACTCCCTGATCAGAAAAGAACTCTTTTGCCCTGCCTTCTTCCTTCTCCACCCATGGCTGCATGATTCTTTGTGCACCAAATAAAGAGTAATCCAGTGTTCTGCAGGTAACTGCAGTTAGTGAAATTCTCTTTTTTTCTTTACTGATAAAGGCAGGTTATATATGTGGACTACATAAAAAAAAGTTTACTTGAAATGTGGGTTGTTTAGGTTTGTTTTTTTTAATATAGACCAGTTTGTTGTCATGGCGGATCAATAATCATGTTTCTGGTAAGATCTAAAATTCTGAGGAAACCGCAGTGACAGAAATCAGAACGTTGCTTTTAAATACAGAAAATCTAAGAGTCTGATAAAGGTTAAAAAACTTCTGTGATTAATATGGGCATTTATTATAAGAASTCAGCTCTCAAAGTGAATTAGTCTGAAAAATGATGACGATGAAACAGTCTTATCATATAACAATTTGTGCAACAACCTTAATTCCTTATTCACCAATAACTGTTCCAGAACTGAATACCCAACTAGCTCTTGACAAATAAGAATACATTAACCTTTGGAATTCATCTTAGTTATAATTCTCCAGTGTTAAATTYGTGTAACTATACTATATGCATTGGGTATCTTCTTGGTAGCTGTATGAGAGTGATCAATTTTCAGCTTGCGAGACCGTTTCTTGGGTGTCTTATTTCTCATAGGAAATACCTTATTTTAATTATGAAGTTACACATTGATTCTCATGAGGTTTCAATGCCTGAAAGAGCAATCTGAAAGAAACTTTTTTCCACATCAGGCTATGGAGATGAATGGTGAATTTTAATAAACTGTTTTCTTTTTTCTTGATTTTTAGTTTTTACTAGGGCGTTTTAATTTTCTTCTGGACCTTGTGAAACCAGGCCACTTT
>CADDXX010000123.1:624094-647655 GCA_902810485.1 Alauda arvensis | reverse complement strand
AAAGTTTGATTTTAATGGTTTATCTTTTGGCATTATTTCAATTCTGTTTTCAATGAGACTGGAAGCCAGCTTTTTAAAGAAGTTACGGGTCTTGGAGGTACCAACATTTTAGAGAATTAGTATCTAGTAGGACACATGCAGCTCAAATAATCTACCTGCAATTCCACTGTTTCATGATTTTCTAAGTCARCTATGATGTACAGAATCTATTCTCATTCTTCACAAAACTTAATATGGGCTAGTCAATAAGGTGGAAATTTACAGAGTTAGCTACCCTAAGTCTGCTAATAATTTYTGTGGGATATTCAAGGACTGTGAGTGACTGAAATCCTCAGTGAACTAAATAGTTGCATAATCATTTTATTTTGTTTGGAATAAAGGGCAGCTATTACTATTGTTCAATGTTAGGTTCATTTCAAAGAACAGATCTCTTCCCTTGAGGCAGGTAGGAAATTTCATTTTATCTCAGCGACAGGATTCAGCTTTTCTATCACAGTGTTATGCTAATTTCAGTAGGTAAAAAGAAAAATAAATCTGTAAAGCAGATCTTCAGAACATCTCTTTGTTTGAGCTCTTTTCCCTAATGGACAATAGTTCCCATAGCTGACCTTTAAAAACTAGAGGCAACTTATTTTTRGTTTTTAAATATTTTTCATGACAAATCTCTACCTGAATATCTTTGTGTACATTATAAGCAAACAAAACAAAGTGTTCCTTACTGAACTTAATTTATCATAGCTATTGTATGCCACTCCTCTGATGTACGGTGTACCTTACACTGCTTTCATTATAGGTGCTCATATTCCATTAATTATGTATTTTCTGTTTCAAAATGTAGGAAATTGAGGTTTCCTTAAATCTCAGACAGGAAGAGGTTTATACAAAAAGAAACAGAAAAGCAAATAACTCTTTCTGGCTTTGCTGTAACATGTTTATGTCTTAATTCACAATTTGAAATAACAAGTAGGATAGTATTTCAGCTCTCTTAACATCATCCTGGGAAGCAAATGTTGKCAATAAACAGAAAAAAATCAGTGATCTGTGATTGCACATTATGTTATTATTCCTGGGACACTAGAAAAAAAACACTTATTTAATGAGATGTAGAGTATTTTAACAGTATAACTTTTAAGCCTCTGGAGATGTTTTAGCATGAGGATTTCTCCAATTTGAATACAAACTTTTTTTTTTTAAACCAGAGATGTGTTCTTAATTTTATATTGCAAAATACTTACCCTTAGTCAGTATAGATTTTTTTCATATACGCAATTACGGCAGCCAATATTTCTTCGTCTGTTTTAACATATTAGTTGTGTTTCTGCTCAAGTCCTAGGCTGAACTCTTCTAAACTTGGATGAAAATTTTGGATATAAACCAAGACATAGAAGTTAGTGGCATTGATGAATTATTTTTTCCTTTCAGTGTTCTGTAGGCAGATATTCTCACTCATAAATCCTGAGTACCACTGCAGCACTGACTATGAAATACTTTTCTCACATTTGAGAGAAATGGAAGGAGTCTAGGATTGAGCAAAGTGACTCATTCTGCAAAATGGAGCAGCCATGAAGTAATGGGAAACAAGACCCCTAACTTAAATTAGAATCCTAGGGTCTTTAATCTTTCCTATAAGCACTTTTATTCTTCAGGTAAACAGTGCAGATGGTACCAGAAATGCAAAGATGATACTAATGTCTTCATTTTGTCAGTAAAACCATCTTCACTTTGTCAGTACTCCAGTTGCTGAGGCCAATAATATCCAGCTGTGTAGAGCAGTCAACATACTGGAAGGAAGGAATGCCATCTATAGGGACTGTCACAGCTTGAGAGGTAAGTTTATGTGAACCTTCTGAAGTTCAAAAAAGCCAAGTGCAAGGCCTGCACCTCAGTCAGGGCAATCCCAAGCACAAAAACAGGCTGGGTAAAGAACGGATTGAGACTAGACCTGGAGAAAAGAACTTGTGGGTGTTGATGGAGTAGAGTCTCAATGTGACCCAAAAATGCATGCTCACAGCCCAGAAAGCCAACTGCATCCTGGGCTGCATCAAAAGCAGTGTGGCCAGCTGGTCAGGGAAGGGGATTCTCCACCTGTACTCTGCTCTCRTGAGACCCCATCTGGACTATTGTGCTCTCTTCTGGAGCTCCCAACCTAAGAACAGCATTGACCTGTTGGATTAAGTCCAGAGGAGAGACATGAAGATAATCACAGGGCTGGAGCACTTCTGTGACAAACGGCTGGGAGAGTTGGGCTTGCACAGACTGGGCAAGGGAAGGCTCCAGGGAGACCTTTTAGCGCCTTCTTGTGCCTAAAGGGGGCCTACAAGAGAGCTGGAGAGATATTTTTTTACAAGGTCTTGCAGTGATGGGACAAGGGGGAGTGGTCTTAAGCTGAAGGGGGGTAGGTTTAGGTTAGATATTGTGCAGAAATTCTTTACTGTGAGCATGGTGAGGCTCTGGAACAGGTTGCCCAGAGAAGTTATGGATGCTCTGCACCTGCAAGTGTTCAAGGAAAGGTTGGATGGGGCTTTGAGCAACCTCAAAGTGGTTTAGTGGAAGGTGTTCCCGCCCATGTCTGGGGATTTGAAGGTAGATGATCTTTAAGGTCCCTTACAACTCAGACCATTCTATGATTCTGTCTCTTTTTGCAGCAAAGCTAAAACTGCAGKTGTAGAAAATTACCTCTTTGAAAGACAGAATTCAAGAAAGAGCTGGTCTGTGACTAGTGTGAAATCCCTTCTGGGAACTGAGATTATAAAACATCTCATTAACTTCTGCCTCAAGTATAAAGATGTTACTTTGATATTGTCTTCTCTAAAGCCAAGAAACAARTCRTATCTCTGGGGATAAAACCTAACATTTTCAACAAAGAATCCTCTTGCAAAGAATTCTCTAGCAAAATGCTACTGCAGTGTTTAACTCTTCCCTAAAAAAAGGGTTGCTTTGTTGCATGGTACCTGGGATTGGAATSCACCCTAAATATGTACATTATCAGAAGTTGTATGAAATAGTATCTCTTCCCCTCTCCTTTCTTTCTTCTGAATTTCTCTTCTTGTCAGCAGATAACTCTGACTTGAAATCAGACCAGACGTAATATTCCTTGTTTTTTTTTTTCCTGAACTTACTGATTCCAAAAATTTATTCACTCCTTTTTCTGCCCCTCTTATCACAGACTCAGTGGAAGTATTGGAAAGGAAATAAAGAAATCAATGCTGTRGGCCAAGGCAAAACTGAATTAATTGCTAGTGTCTTGCCTTCAAAGGAAGCCAGATAGAAGCTATTTTCCTCAGGGCAGTGTGTTTTGAATTTGGATGTGAACCTTTCATCTTGGAAACAAGGAAAAAAATACTTGTTTTTTGAAGTTACAATGTTGGTTTAGTCTGCTTGGCTGGAAGTGGTAGGCAGTGCAACTACTGTGTGGATGATGCTGAAGATTTTTTAGTCAGCAACTGTGATATAGAGTCCCTTTAAAAAGAGTCTATATTGGGTTTTTCCCTTTTTTTGGTCTCAGGTGTTGTTCTAGATATACTCCCAGCTGTCCAATGTGGGTTTCTATGAGCACTTCTGCAGTAGTGTTCCCCTTTGCTGCTACTATTTCTGCATAGTTATATTGCTAGTTACCTCATGCAYTACTGATAGTTTGGTCAAATAAATGCCCAGATAAAGTTTAAAGACAAAACAGGAACATTTCAGTCATCACATTTAACACTCAAGTCTAAAAATTACTTCCAGTTTTTATATTTGACTAGTTTTTTAGTTAATGGTGTTTTTACAAACTTACTCAAATTCTCTTTATTGAGCAAKCTGTCCTTTCCTCCACTTTCTCACTGTAATTCTCTTCCTATAATGTTTGTATTACCATGAYTTTTTTTTCTGTCARACTTTGTTCAGCCTGATGTTTTTGSCTTATGAAGACTGGGACTAAYATAAAATAAGTRTTTTTCTAATATTGAAGAATATTGTCATCTTCACAGCTCAGAATAAAATATGGGAAAAGATGATCTAGGATAATGGATTTATAATCCATAAAATTCCGTTCATGGATTGCTACAAAAATTTGAGGGTAAATCCCTCATCTTGGAGGTAAGGACATAAGAATGGAGCTATGTGGCTTGATTCACTGGAGTTATCAGTGTACATCGTTAAAGGTCTACTCGTTTTCAAAACCGGGGTAAACTTTATTCATTTTCTCAATAAGATTGTTGTTCAGTTTTAAATAACTAGTCAATAAAATTTAAAATTAATATAAATAGAAGATATAACTGTACTCTTTTGCCATTGTMAACAYRCAAATTTATCCTGCTTACATAAAGATAATTCAGTGTTTCTACTCAACTAGACCTTTTAGACTCTTCCATTTTATTAGTAGTTATATTAGTGTTATGATGGTGTTTCAAATGGGAGATAAACAACTATAGCCAGAGAACAAAAGAACTTATGATCAACGAATTCGTTGGTGGAGCTTTAAGGCTCTGCAGTGAGTCTATTGAATTTGGCATAGTTAGGCTACACGACCCATAAAGCAGGATTGCTCTAGATTTCCATAGCTTATAGCTGACAAAGTTCAGGCCTAAGGTGGGTCTTACAGTAGACTGAATTCACTATTTTTTTTTTTAATTATAGTGCTACATGGAATGTACAGATAGGTTTGTGGCTCCATTAAACTGACATGGGACAGGTATAAAAAATTCCCTGTAGGAGTATGGAGTCTACACAAAACATGCAAAATGGAAGTGAGGCCACATTATTACTACTCAGTTCTAAAAGTGGGGTGTGCTGATCTAAACTGATCTGCCCTCAAATTTAAGCCCACAGCAGAGCTGAGAATGAGCATTTCAGCTCTGGTTTGCTGTAGTTACTACATGTGGCCATGATTTTTATGTCATTATTCAACAGGAGAAAATACTTCCAGCATTCCGCACAACTTTATCCAGAGGACAGGAGGCAGAAAAACCTTCATCGCATTATCTTTTAAACCTATAGTATGAACAAATATTGAGGACAGTAGAAATAAGTGTTCAGCTGAGGAAAAAAGGTAAAGTCCATCAGGAGTTATGCCATTGGAAAAGRATATTTTATTCTACTGGGGCTGGGAAATTAGTAGATTATTAGTTGGATTAATAATTAGAGAAATTTAAAAAAACACTATATAATAAATTATCCCCTTTTCATTACTTATAATGCAGTCTCATGGATTTTCTTGATTTTCCTGTTTCAGTTCATTATCTGATGTTTGGTTAATCATGAAATGAATTTTCTTTAAATTTTGCTTGGGGAAGGAAAATGACAAAATTTTGAAAACCCGAGAACACTTTCAAATTCAGACGGATAATTATATAGCTTGATTTTTAAACTATCAGGTATTTATGGGAATATGCAGACCACTGTGTATTGCAACCCATGGTTGAAATTAATTTGCAAAAGCAAATCTGTTGAAATTGCTTATTATGGTGGAATCTTGACATTTTACTGGCAATATTCACACACTGCTTTCTATGGCTTAAGCTTTTGCTATTGTATATTTCACAAATAATGAAAAAGCKCTTGTTCTGGGAATCTTGACCTTTTGGAGGGCTGGAAACTAATGCACTTTTATTTTTTTAATGCACCTGAAACTATAAAGAGCTTCTGGCACAGTACATACTTTTGATTACATGGCCGATAAGGGGACTGACCATACATTTTATTCTAGTACAGGTARAAAATACTATTCTAGTATTTTATGTATTCTAGTACATTTTATTCTAGTGAGGTAGAAAATACAGTACAGATATTCCTTGGACTTTACCCAGGAATTAGTAAAAAGGTTTTCCTGACTGTGATAATAATGAAAACCATATTACCATGTTTGCTGTATCTTTAAAAATTGAGATACTGTTTATTTTTCTWGCAGAATTCAGATACTTGATTTAACTGCTAAACAGTATGAACTGCAAGCATTTTTGTTCTTTTTTATTGTTCTGTAAATAGAAAATACTCCATGTGCTACACTTCTGAGTTATCTGAGGGGACAGATCCAAGTAAGGCGTGTGGAAAAAAGGCCCCAGCATCCTCATAAAGATGTATCTGACCAATGTAGCCATTTAATTGGGTACTCTACTGTTCTCAGATATGTRCTTTTTATCTTCTGCTTCAGCTTATCACTGGGGAAAGCATGTAGTTTCTCAAGGTGCCTATCCAAATTCAGGCTGCCACTGTGGAACACGTGAGTCAAAATGTGCTAGGTGTGTTCTGGGCAGCTCTGAACATCTCTTCTGCCCTAAACACTGTAAATGTGCTGGGACCAAATTATTTTCTTTGGTGTCTAACAGAGATGCTTATCTGTAATGTGCTTTCTGAAGGAAAATAGAAAACAAAGAGTCTTGCTTGATAAGATTATCTCAGTCGTATTTAAAACTCCAGTGTTTTTGTGGCTTTTTTAATTTGTGCAGTAAACCAAATTGATTTGTTGAGAAGCAGCAATGTTAAATATGGCCCCCAGTACAGAAAAATTATACTGTGTTTGATATATTGATCCTTTCTGTTCATTTGAGGCATTATATCACAATCTCAGTGATGTTTGTGTCTTGTGGGCAATAATTTATTGCTGGAAGAAGACATTACATATACACAGTAAAATTATTTATTGTTCATTGAGCCATAGAAGTTAGGAATAGAAAGTGACCTATTAGATCATGCAATTTCTCTCCACAAAGCAAAGGACATCTCTACAAGTGTGACTTAATGACAGCTAGATAAATAATCAAGGCAAGAGTGCTATGACTCTAGAAAGGCACATATGCAGTCTTAATTTTCCTAAAGCGTGCAAATTTTTACAAGCTGATGCACTGCATTGACCAATACAACCAATACAATCACATATATACATATGTGATCTCAAAAAGTATTACAAATGTTGAAACTTGCCTTACTTTTGGCATCATGTCAAAACATGCAATTCAATTTCATACTTAACTGATAACCAACTGAAGAAAAATTGAGAAATCCTTCATCTAGAACATGCTCTCCTGGGAAAACTTCTGAGCAGATAAGCAACAATTTTTGCTGTAAGGTCTGAACCAAAATCTGTCAGCTTTCCYTTAGTAAGGAAGTTTATTCTCAGCAATGGGGACTCTAAAAAGTATTAAGTATTAATATACTTTTAGTTTAAGATACAACCAGTATTTAGTGCAGGGGAATTGTGTACTCTTGTTAAATTTTCCATAAATAAATAATTGCTTCTGCACAGTAGGCAAAATTAAAATAATACTGCAAGTCCTGATAGAAGAGAATAGAGTTGAACTAATACTGTAATGAGGAGGGATGTCAGTCATGAGAATATCTGAAAACCCCACAGTCATTAATAAAATGGTGAAGGTAAACAAACATTTTTCAAATATGATAATGGGTACTCCTCTGTCTTTCAGAAAGATCTCTGCTTCCCTGCCCCRGACTGTAAACACAGCAAGCCAGAGAAGAAAGGCTGCATTTGCCCTACTTTCAACAGGGACTAGTCAAGATCAAAAATTACTAATTAAAGTGTGCTTAAGGGAGATTGTCATAAAGAGAAAAAACCCCAAAACCTAAAAGACAGAAGTTTCAAAGTAATCATGTAATGATGATACATGCAAACAAAAATGCTTTGGTTTTCATAACTCTGCAAGAATATGTGCATTCCTATCAGTAAGGAATTCTGATATGAATAATACATTTTTGGGTCTGAACAGCCAAACTTATTATTTGTAAGATGAAAAGCCTGTCATGGGCTCTATTATTTATAGAGACTTTTTCTGTTTGTTTAGGGAATCATTGAAGAATTTCACTCACTTGAAGTTGTATCTTTATCTGTAAAATAATTTGTTCACATTACTAGGACAGTATACAGAGTAAATCATCCCTCAGCATGTGTGGTGTTGACAAGATCATTACCTCATTAAGCATAATGCATAATTACTGCAGCATTTCTTGTGCTATCACTTTATTATTGGATACTACCTGGAAGTAAGTAGCTACTATTAACTGTGAGATCAAAAATAAGATTTTCAGAGAATCACTTTTGTTAACAAATAGTTATCTTCAATTCTTTGCACCTGACAATTTTTTTCTTTTTTAAAATTAAGAAAAATATTAAGTGCATTATATTAAAAATGCTGCTATGTAAAACAATCCAATCAAGTCTATGATTTCAGCTATGTCTTCTGCTTACTCATTTCTGAAGAAAGCTCCTAGCACAAAAGCAAATGGGAACATAATCAAGGTTTTGTGTGCACAGTGAAGTGGAAGCTCATACCTTGGCTGGGGTTTCTTCCAGTAGGCTTAAGGAATTGAATTTGAATAGCAGTTTTGAGAGTTCCCCCTGCTCATCTATCAGACTAAAACATATTTGTCAGCTCCATCTGGGAGCTTGCCAGCTTTCTTTCTCCAGCCATTGTTTTTCAACAGTAGCATACTTTTACTAAAGAATCTGGATAAATAGTGCAAAATAAATGCTCCAAATTTTACTTGAGAAGTTATTTAGCTGCTTTTCTCTCTCTCATAAAGAAGCAGGTAAGATACAACACAAAGATAAGTTATACCTTTATCTATAGTTGAAATTTGAGTGACAGTACTAAATATTTGTTAAATTGTTTATGCAAAGGATTTGAATTCTTTGAAAAGTTAGCAACTACAGAAAAAAATCTAATTCAATGAAATTGTTCTCCAGCAGAACTTGAGGGAATAGTCTCTCATGAAAAAATCAGTGTGGTTTTTCCGCTTTACTGTGGTAGAAAATGAAGTATAGGTCATTAGGATTTATAGGTTAATCATGCACAAAACCTAAGAAGTAGCAAGATATGAAATTCATAGGTCCCTAACCAAYAGCAGTAGCTGGTGTGATGTTCCTGAGTTTGTATTAAGGAGAGATTGTAGGTATCTGCTTTGAGACACTGTAGGGAAGAAAGAAAAGGTTACTTGATATTTACTGACATGATCCTGTTTTCTCAGAAGGTTTTTCCATGTTTTTTTTTTTTTTGAACAATTGATGGCTTGTACAGCTTGTGGCATGGATCCATATGTTACCTTCTCCTATTAATGCAACTGTTACACAACTGCATTTAAAATAAAGATGAAAGRGAATATTCCATATGCAAGGTACTTGTAGTTGTCTTAGTTCATAAATGGATGTGTCTCTTGTTGCTGATCAGAAGGTAAATCTCTAACTGCTAAATTTTAGCTGTGTTTTCAAGTAAGCCCYGTAGGGAGGAAAGCACAGAAACAATTCTAGCATGCATATATAGAGGTTGCTTAATAGCACATCTGCCCTTGGTAGCTAACTGGGAAATGGACATATCCTTATCCTTCATTGCCCYTAAAAACCCCCTGTTTGAAGAATCAGACACCTAGCATGGACAGGAGTACCTAAATGAGACTTCTGACTCTGGCAAGGTGCTGACAAAACCCCTGTCCAGTGGTTGGGGAACCTTCTAATGTTTAGGCAACAGACATCTGAATCTGCACCAGCAGCCTATGGTTTTGCTCTTGCATGTGCCCAGTTGGACTGCCATCCTGGTGAATTACTCATCAGAAAACTTCTGTGCAATTCTGGCATTAATCTCCCAGAGAGCTGCTGTTTTCAATCTTAATCTTGTTGTTTTAATGCCAGCTTTCAGATGTGTAATTTCCAGTCTAAACAAACAAACATGCAAAACTGAGCTGAGTCATTTGAATCAAAATCATGTTAACAACTACAATCAGCAGGGCTGAAGCCTTTTCAGGCTGTCAGCTGCTACTTTAGCTAATGAAGTATTAAGAGAAGCAGCTGGGTGCTGTCTTTCATGTAGAGTGGGAAGTGATATGGGACATGCTTTTGGCAGGGTGTCTAACTGATTGTTGCGGATCAGAATAAGAAWTCTTGGTTTAATGTAATTAATAAACTGTGGCTGCACTTCACATAATTTGTTCAGATTTGGTATATTTTAGCTTCTTTCCTAATTTTTGAGTGCAAATTTACTATTCCAACCCCAATATTCCATTCCACCTCTTTGGGAAATAATTTCCACTTCTCAGGCGCTACCTGCTGGGGGCCTGTCTTTGTATCTAGTAATCATCCTCCAATACATGGCATATATTTCTTAGATGGAATACATCTAGACCCATCTTTAGGTGTGTTACATGGGTGACAGAGTTCAACTTGAACTCTCCTCTCCAGAGAAAGAAYGAGAAATCTTCAGAAGATAATTTTTAAAAGTAAGAACACTTACATTGTATGTAAGATTGCTGATTGTACAAAGAGTCTGCAGCAACTGTATTCCTAGATGGACAAGTAGCTGTGATTAGGAGGGCCAAATTCTGGCTATAGGCTGAATTGACTCTATTGCTTTCCCAGTACACTGTTCTCTCCCTCACGCTTCTTTAATCAGAGTGACTGAATAGAATTCATTGCTCGAAACCTTACAGGATAAGCATCCTTTCTGTTCTGCCAGTTCAACAACCTGGCCTGAAGTGAACTCTCAAAAGCAACAAAAATCTTTCWGTGTTTCTATAGGCTTGGTTCCAAACCTGACTGTGTTACAAGAACAAAGCTTCCTAGTTTAGAGGAAAAATAGGCCTGTAGAAAAGAGTAGGCTTGTCTGCAAGTTGAATAATGGTCTTAACTTCTCTGGGATCCGTGCAAGACAGCAAACCGAATTAATGCAAGCTAAAACTACTGGTAGCAGGCTTTAGATTGAAAAAAATCTAAAGCCTGCTACCTACTACACTTTGTAATAGGTAGCAGGCTTCCAATACAACACAAATAATATATTGAATATTCAAATTAATAAAACAATGAAAGGAAAATGAACTCTTAAAAATTTAATTGAAAATCTGTGCTGGAATCACCTTAGTGCATGTTCTGAGCATTATGTAAATCTAATTACCTAATTGCCCCATTTTTATGTGACTTAAAACTTGTGGGAGGCCCTATTTAAATGCACACATCAATTTTTATTATCTTTGTAAGTGACAAGAGCCTATGCAAAGCCATAGGAAGTCATAAATATACTCTTGTATTACATTTCCCAACATGTATACATATATATCATCCAGGGATAAGACCAATGGCATTCCCTTCGTGATTTTACTTCTAGCTGTTGTCATAAATATTGCTGCTTGGGTGCTAACAGCAGAAAAAGCTGAGCATGATTCATGGCATATTCCCAGTCACATAGGAATCTCCAAAYTACAGCGGATCCAATTAGTATCTTAAACCTTCTGATGTATTTACTGCGGATACTGTAATCTCTGCACAGCTTTAAACACCAGCTGTGCTCTGCCAGCAGTGAAGCCTSTTGGCTGCAGACTTCAAATGTATGATGGTATTTGGAGATGCATTAAAATGTTGTGACCATTTTCTGAYGTTTACTGCTAGTCTGTAGGTCTAAGACTTCAGTGGACAACAAGCAATGCTCTATTATTGGTCCAAGTTTGGAGGAAAATTATTTGGCGTCCTGATCAGTGCTTTCTTGCAAAATACTATGACTGTTAAAACAGGGAATGGCAAAATCAAATCCTGAAGTCTGAGCTCCTGGGGCAGAACTGTCTAAAGCCACTACCATAATGATGTTACTGGCTCTGGGGTTTATGACTTCTATTATACAAATCAAAAGGATATAACTCTTGTAAAGGTGTAAGAAGACTGCTGCAATGGCATCTCTGAAACAAAGATTTGGCTGAAAATATGAGCCTTTTGTTAGCTCCCAGTTCCAAAAATTAAGATTGTACATGGAAATGACCTAGCCTTCAGCCACAGAACCTGCACACAAGGAGTTGCAGAAGGACTCTCTTACCTGATGCCAGCTGTTGSAGTGTGACAGGCAGTGCTTTCTAATGTCACATGGAACAAACACGCTTACCTAAAACTGGCTGCTGGTTTATATGGAAAATAAGTGCTCTTGAATGTATAGAAGGACACATCAAACCAGGAACCAGGGGATAAAGATGCTCTCCCTGTTATTTTTGAGACTTCAGTGGTGGTACATTCTGCATAATTAAGTCATGCAAGTCATCTCTGAAGGAAAATCTGCCAAACCCGTGCGTTTAATTAAAACATCTGTAGTTCCTATGCAATGCTGCTTCAGGAACTGGAATTTGAAATCAGGGTTTTTGTTTCCCTGTATTCTGCAGCTGAATAAGAATGAATAGGCTTATACAAACATAAATAAATCTGCACTTATGTGCCTGTAGATGTTGGTCAGTAAAAAGACAGTAATTCTTTCAGCTTGGCTGCCTAAGGCATGGTTGCTGCCATACTGAGAATGATTTAGTAGCAGCATAGGACAGAAATTTTAAAGGTGGACAGGACTTCATACTCACCTGGACTAGTTTTAGTTTTTGGAGATTTCTATGATTTTAATATTGAARAGAAAGAAGCAATAACAGCAAGATTTTCTTTCTATGTAGGAGAAATTAGGGTAATCTATGATGATGAACCAAGMAGAGAATGTGCCTCTCMTATTTTAGCAGACACCAAGAGGTGTGACAGCTAAGAATKTTTTTCAAATATTGATAGGCTTCTGTTGGTAAGAGAACATGCTGTCCTCTTTACCACCAGAAGTGGGAGCCCCTTCTTYACCTGATTAAGAAAAAAATTCCATTATCTTCAAGACTGGAATTTTGCTGTGGTATTTATAGAAGACTGAAGAATCAATGGGCAATGTTACCATAGTATATTTAGTAAAAAATAGCATAAATTTAGAAATGTAGCACAGTATGAAAAATAATGAGAGAAAAATTGTCRACATCTTTACAGATTTCTGCTGATATATGCCTGAAGAATTTAATTGTTAAAATAATACTGTCTTAGAMACTGTAGCAGGCTTACTTGAATATCCACAAAGAATTACATTTTTATTCATAGATTTGTGGTGTTAGTTGGCAAAGTTTAAAATAATTTTTTCACGCCAGAAGGATGATGTGTTTGTCTTAAARTAAAAAACAAAATTAATTTTAATAAAGAAACTGCTGCTGCGCATCTAATTGTATTGAAGCATAMACGATGGGAAAAATACACACAAGGCTGTCTTTCACTGTCACTTTTAATCTGAATGCCTGCATTAAAATCAATATCAATAAGAATACTTGGCTTCAGGATCCCWGTACACCTTATTGTTTATATTCATTAAGTAAGGAAGAAATGAGGTAAATGAAGGTAACCTTGCAAAAACCTAAACATCGTACTACTTTTCGAAAGTTTGGATCCTAACATTTAGGTTTTTACTTGTGTTGCAAGTTCAACAAGGGGATAGAATCACAGTATAAGCAATGTGAGGAATRAGGAGTCAACCTGGAACAAGCAAACTCTAATGTAATAGAAACTCTTCTCATGGGGAAGAAATACCTGCTCTCGTATCAAATGTGGTCTTGCTCTGTGTCACACTAAACTGACACAGAAAACATAATGGAAAAAGCTATCTAGGTCACTTAGGAGATATTTATTTGCCTACAGCTGTAATTTCTTAAAAATTCTGAAACCTCCAACTGAAGGTTACAAAGTTAGTCTATTATGGCAATTTATTCTGAAGACAGAAAAAATACTTTAACAATAACAGTTTACCTTTACTTAGCAGATCAGTTTCTCTCTCAAAAAAGCCTTTTTTTAGCTTTTTAGTTAAAACAAGTAAGAGAATGTAGATGATGGTATGTGAATGAAATGTCAGGAAAAAACCACTAATGGTTCCTTTGTTGCAGTATCAAGTGGAGGATCCATTGAACTACAGCTATTATTAGGTGACCATGGCTACTCAGCCTCCTGTTGTCTTTTAAGCAGAAAATCAAATAGCTCTATTTWGTTCTTATTCCAGCACCTGGAACTGTATCTGAGCATGGAATGTTTTCTCCATACTTCATTTTGACAGGTTTCTGATCTGCTTAGCAATCTGAGAAAGAAGGATTTGTACATTCTGGTGCTTATGACCTTAGAAGGAAATATTCAAGATGTCTTTGGAAGTTTTCACAAATATCTTAGATAGCGAGGTTACAGGTACCTTCAAAGAGGAAAGCATTAATAAATCCTTAGGTACATTGGTAGCTGTTAGTGTGAAAGATTTTATCAATTTGGTTATGAGAGGGTATGTAGTTTTCACTACCCTGGTCAGCAGAATTGCCCAAAAATTTCTGCTGGTTGCTTGATTCTCTTAGTATTTACCACAACTAAGACACTAAAATGGAAAGTATTTATATGAAATGTAAAAAATTTTAGTACAGGGTATAAAGAAGCTCTATTCTGGACAGGAAAATGCACTTTGATGCTCCTCTTATTAGGAAAATCTTTGCATTAGAATATSTCAGGTAAACGGTTGGAATGTCTCTCACTTTAAAAGTATAGATGGAATTCCTTTCTGGACATCTACTCTGTGGTTCTTCTGCTTTGCCTTTCTGGTATAGCAAATAATTGCCGAAGCCGATGTACTTCTCAAAATGATGACTTTTGCCTTTGGGACCTTTCCACATAGGAACAAAGTAGAGCAGCTATTTCTTGCACTACTCCTTGGGAAGTATTAATGAAAATAACAACACCAAAAGCTCTGTGCCTTTAATACAAGAATTGTTTCAGGTATGTTTCATTGCTTCTTGCACATTATTTAACATGCAATTATAAACTCTCTTTATCACTGGACTATGTAGCGTAAGATGAGCACATCACAAAAGCAGTGTCTCTTTTGAACTGCACTATATTTTTGCTAAAATAATTTACATTGTGAATGTGCTAGTGCCTTGTCAACTCAGAAAAGCTACATCTTCAGTCAAACAGCATGTATTGTAGGGTTATTTGAAAGTTAATAAGAAATTATTAAMAATCAGATGTTAACATATTAATATAACTAGCATAAGAAATCCTATTTGCACAGTAATTCCTTGGGTCTAGAGCAGCAATTTGATTCTGTGTTGAAAACTAGTTGAAAACAAAATTGGTTTGGATTTCAAAGTAACATGACTAATTAGTGGCGTTATAAATCACTAATAATATTTTAACTGTCATGGTTTTACCGTTAAGGCTCAAGTTATCTGTCAAGAGGTCCCAAACTGAAATTGGAGCATTTTTTGTAGCTGTTAMATGTTGTCACAAAATTGTTCCCATTCTCTCTGCAAGCACTGGGGATGAGATGACCTTTTGCCTTAGGATTAAATTCATTCTGTATGAAAAATTATGGCTATTTAGGTACTACTCAAATTTTTGGTTGTTCTACAATCTTATCATAATTTGTCTTACAGAAAAATGCTGATTCTAGCTTATAGACCAMTGTCCTCTCTGCACATATAATTTGTCTGGGGAAAGAAGTGCCCTGCAGAGGAGAGTGGTAGTGTAGTTAACATGAATGGACAAAATCCTAATTTATGTGGAAGTTAGACTAATATCCAGAGCTTTAAGTTCACAGAAAATTCATTCCCATGTTAAGATAACACTAAACATTTTCTTACAAAAATATAACTGACTACTTTAAAATGTCTATGATAATGTTAGAGGAAATAGGARGATTTCTTCAAAGTGTGATTCYAGGGAGGAAAAYGAGATATTGAAATTACAGCACATTCTTAGTACTAGAAAAACTAAGTAATAAATAGTAATGAGTGCACTTCATGAGAGTTGTGAACAGCTTCCCAATAATGATTAGTGTAGTGGTGGAAAGCTCTCAGTACTTGTAAGTGGTGTGTCATCACCTCATGAAAAACATTGCATGATGTAATTGCTTGTGAAAGCAGACCCTATGAACTKCAAGCCCCAAGGCCATTTCTACTTTCTTTTAACATCTGAACCTTTCTTTTAAGTGGACATAATTTTTTAGAGAGGATACCATGTATCAATCCTTCCTACTGTGGACTAAGCAGAGGCAAAGGGAACAGAGTATTAGGTATTGYCTSAGGTTGTGTTAKACAATGTGAAAATAYTCCCTATTTTATTCATCAGCCATGYTTTGTCGTGGTGTCTGTAGGAAYGGATGAATAAGGTTTGCTATGAATAAACAATGCTGGGTTGTGGTAATTCTTCTCTCCCACATTTGGGGAAACACTGCATTTTACTAGCTGTGAATGTTGTTGCTACATGGAGGAGCATTTGCAGATTGTTTCAATTTGAAAAAGCTGATGTTTTAGCCATAGAAATGTTCATTCTGTTGAGAAACAAGGAATAGCTGAAATKATTTATCCGGTGTGTTACAAGTTTTAAATACCTGGTATCAATACTGTGTTCAAATATAGAGTAAGCATGAAAATAAAGTAATAGATTCTGAAGAATCGGAAATAAGAGAAAAAACCTTCAGTATCTTGCAAATTAATCCTTCAGCTCTCAAAGTAGAAGAAATGGCTTGTATCTCCAAGTTTATTTTGTACACCTCTATACASCACCAGGACCAACAAAAAGATGGATTGGAATTTTCTGTCAGAACAAAGACTGAGTATGAAGTGACCAGTGAGGTCCTGCAGTATAGCAGAGCTCCTTGCTATTCTCCTCTTGTTGCAGTCTTCTGTTTCCTTACTCTCTTCAATGTTGCAGTGCAAAATTGTTCAGCAGTTTGGCTGARAATAAGAAAGAAACTTCATTGCATAATCACCAGTTTCACATAAACTACAACTTATCCCTGGTATATTTTTTTTCTAGAAAGCTGATTTTCTTTCATTTTTACAATATATACTCAAGCTTCAAATAAAGAATCTGCAGCATTGGCAATGAGAAGATACTATTGACTACAATTATGATTATTTTAAAAAGAATGTGCTTTCTGTTAGATCATACAAAGACCTAGCAAATTTTGATCAATTTTTCCAGTACTATCTTACCCAGTTTTTTGACAAAAAGTTTTTCTTTACTTGTTCATCCAAATCATAGTGACGATTTATCACTTCATTCTGTTCTTTGTGCATTGCAAAGCCATAAATAATGAAAGGATTTCTGCTTGTCAATTACTGTTCTTCAATTATCTGTTCATAAAAGTCCCAGTAATGCCAGTGAGATTTACACCTTGTGATGGTGGGAAGCAAGAAGATTTTTTAATTCATATTTCAGTATTTCCAAAGTATGGCTTAGAGGTCCTCATTTGCTTCCAGCTATGCTAACTGATGGGAGTGAGACTTGAGGGTGAATTTGGTAAAAATTAAATAGATAATTACTGAAATGTTTTTAGAAGTTTTAGTCTCATAGAAGTTGAAGCACTGTCACTGGAGTGCCTGATGAATGTGTCAATAAGCCATCTGTGCTCCCTTCCTAAAGTGAATGGCTCAGTGAGCCCAGTTTTGCCATCTGAATAAAACATTCTGGTCTCCCACTGTTGCAACAAAATCATCCCTTCCACTGTTGCACCCTTCCTTGTTGAGTCCACTGACTCTTACCAGTAGCTCCATCCTCTCCTGCAGTGAGGAGGAGGTTATCCTATTCAGTCCATCTTAATGCTTCCCTGGAGGCCTGGAGCTAAGCATATACTACCTTGCTTTTCCCCAGCAAGTATAAAGCATTAATGCCAGATAAGTCACCCATCAGACATTTGTTCCATGCTCACTTTCGTTTAGTTTCCTGATACCTTGAAAAGATAGATAGCACTCATCTGAARCAGGCTGGTAGGTGGAAAGGTTGACATAGTTGCTGCTGCCTTTTCATCTTATGGAGTATTATAGTAGTGGATTAGATGATATCAATCATACAGAGTTATGTACAATATATGGTGTTTTCTATTTTATACTTCCAAGTAGAAAACCCAGAAGGTCTGTTTTATAAGTTCAGTGTATGGTCATAGACATGGTATCTCATGAGACTAGCTGTTAGCAGTTTGGAGTTTTAATTATCTATGACATAATAGCTTGGAAACATCTATTCTGGAAGCTATTGATTTTGTCTGAATTGCACAAATTRGTTTTTAAAATTTACATAGATTTCTACAGCTGCACTGATTAAATTTTCCATTTGCATGACAAGGTCAGGTACTTCTTCRTAAAATTCATTTTATAAATATGCAAGCAGCAAAAGGAAGCCTCTYTCTTTCTGTRKGGTTTYACTGTTAAATTCTTRAARTCTTTGTATGTAAAGGTACATCCTTCTTAGAGGCAAATTACACTGTAAGTTGAACTCTATTAGAAGTCCACTMGATTTTCATACTCTCACAATGCTATTTTGATCTGGGATACATTCATCAAATTCCAGTGACTTTAGATAGTGATAATGGTTTTTTTCTCCCCAGTGAACCAGCTGGAGAGAAATCATTGTTCTAATATATGAGAGATTTTACTGAAAGACCAACTGCCTACTTTGCACAGCTCCTTGCACATTTACTGTCCTTGTATAAACATGAAAGCCTACAAAAGGTGATGTAATTTAAGAAAGCGGTTTCTGCTCACTAGATCCTTTCTCTAAGGCACTTCAAGCAAAGAGCTGCATGRATCTTTACTAGCTTTGTGCAGGAGGGGTGTCAGAGCTCTGCACTGTTCGCCTGCTCCCAAACAGAGGTGTCAAAAAATACCCTGGACACAATCAGATGCATCTCAACAGGCTCGCTATTCTTGCCTCAGCACCAATGTGGCTACACCTGAGAGTACAGAGGAGAAGGAAGGAGGGGGTCAGAAGCACAGTTGAGGAAATTGGGACAGTAATCCTGAGGCTTAGCTAGACTCAGGAAGGATTGGTAGATTTCAGAGCAGGGGCCAGGGACTAGGCAGACCTGGTTTCACCTGACAACATTTTGAGCTGAGACTTAGCTATCAAAAGGATGTGAACCCCTGAACTAGGAAATCTAGGAGTGTGAAAAGATAAATCATGTGTAGGCTAACTTTTCCCCGTCAATTTCTCTAGATATAAGATGATTACACTAATTTTTAGGGATTTATAGGCACACTAAGTGCCTATAAATATATATAAAGTGTGCATCAAGTTTGTATATCATATTTTTTCTATAGAACATGCTTTCTGAAAGGAGATTGCTTATTTCCCTATTTTGGATTCTTTTTCCTACTGATTTGGAAATAGAACTGAATACCAATATTTAATTTTTTAAAATAAAATATGCAGCTAGTTTAGAAACTGGACATCTCAGTTGTCTCATAAWTATGTTTAACTATAAAACCAGATATGCCATATCTCAGGGTTTGGAAGGCCTCCCTCTTCTACATTGCTTAAAGTATTCATTGAGATTTGCTTTAAATTATGCAGTGGGAAGAGATTTGTAGAGCACTGATAATTATGAGGAGAATCAGCTATGAAAGGATGTTTTAAAATGCATACTGCAGAATATATTTCTGTGCATCTGTGTGTGCCAGAACCCTTACCTGAGAAAAAAACCAAATTAATCCATATTTGCACTGAAGAAATTGCTTTCAGACCAAAGCAGTTTGGATTTATCAGGATTCATCCACCTTACCCAAATTCAGAGAGCTCTACAAGAGTTCCTCCTCTATTCTTGTGTGGTTCTTATGACGAGAAAGCCTGGGTAATGAACAGCCACAGAAAAGCAAAAACTGTGTATGATGGGAGCTTTAAGAAGCAGCTGCTATCAGAGCTTCTAAAAACTGCATCCAGTGAGGAGCTCACATTCAGAGTCCAGTCCTCCAGATGTTACTTTTCTGAGACTAACACATGGGTGACCTGCATTATTTTAAAGTTCTTTAGGTAATTTCCAATGTTCAAACACACTTTTTTTTTGCAAACTAACAGCAGACTGGCAGAAAATACATATGATACAATATTCATGATAAATTATTGCAGCAGTTCAACATAGCCCATAGACTTTTTTTCTATTCCTGTTTTAATGACTATATTTCATAGTGAAGCTAAAATGCTCAGGGAARTATGAAAGAAGGAGCAGCATCAGTGCAGTGGTAGAGGGAGGGCAGAATCACAATCAAGGAAATTTTAACAGAAAGTTCTTAGTCTTGAATAAACTGAGAAAGGGTTAGTAGATGACAGAGGAAGGACCAGGACAAGGCAGACCTGGATTCACTGAATCATGAGACACTGATGATTTTTTTAGCCTTTTGTCTGAACTGAAACAGATAATTGTAATGCTTTAGGGGTTTGGTTAGTTTTTTCCTGAATCATTTCTTGCTACTTCTCACTCTTATTTTTAGCAAAGCTCTTAACCAAGAAGATAAAGCTAATCAGCCCACAGAATAAATATGGAATTCCTCTGAGTGAAATCCTAATGGTAGCTTGAATTTAAATAGTCTTTTTTTTTCTTTGTATATACTTGGTAGCCAGCTAATACAATACAGTATTAAAAAAATAAAGGCAGAGCATATAAACAAGTGGTCATGAAGGGTGTCATCTAAAATGTGCTTAATCTGYATGGCTTTAACACTCTTAGAGATTTCTAAACCAGATACTATATTGGGAACAGTGTTTCTTTKGAATTGCCCAGTGGTGTTCACCTGTTCCTTTCAGGGCTAACCTAAAGATGAGTCTTAAGTTCCAGCTGTCAGCTAATTGTGGTGCTGCTTCATTGGCATTGAATCGTGCAGTTACTAGCTGTCCTCCATGTCACTGCTTAGGGATACAGCATGGGGCTCTGCAAATGAGAAACACGGAATATGTGAAAAGGAAAAACAGCAATGAAAAAAAAATCATGTTTAGACACATGCAACTTCAGTATCCAGGTTTTCACAGAGACAAAAAATATCCCTTTGAATGAATGTATCTGTTCATATGCCATGGAGCAAGAGTTTTACTTCTGTTGCTAAGCTTTAACTGTGCTCTGGATCTCAAGGTTTCCATCTCTTAGTTATACGTGAAGAAAATAATGTGTCACWGCATAAAACTGTTACAAACTTTACTTTCTCTTTGAATAAGTGATTGATTTTAGAAGGAACRCTGTTCAATAGATTTACATTCTTTTTTAAAGCAGATTCTTGAAGAAACTTAACATATTTTGACAGGGTTTTTATTATTCCAGTTGATTTCGTTGGAAACATGCAGGCACCTTGAATCTTCTAAATAATTTACATTCAGTGCAGAGTCACTGTCTGTGTTGATAGTTCCTGGGTTTTTTCCCCCTAATTGCTGGTCCATTTTTACTAATAATCCTAACTAAAGGTACATTATGCAATAAAACAGATGACAATTTTTCAGTTTTATTTTTCTTTAAAGACCTAGTCCTCCACTTAATTCTTTAATCATTGCAGTACTTCTCCCCTCAGTTAAATACATTATATATGTATCAACTCAACTGAAGTGCTGAGATGCACAAAGAATTCACAACCTGTCTCCCTTTGAGCCATGAGGTTCTTATGAGATATAGTGCAAGAAATAATGTTTGCAATGTGCACTGGTAGACTGGCCAAATTATCATGTATTTTGCATTTGATTCACTTGCTAAAAATCTATGTTTATATTTATTTCTAGTAGTTCATGTAGAAGGATCTGGAAATGCTTATATTATTGAGGTGATATTTACTGTAGGAAATATAGTAGCTATTTTGGAGTGYTATTAAATATTTGCAAGGAAGCAGAGGAATGGCTGCTGCAACAGAAGTGGTTGTGAGGTGGAGTTAAGCAGGCAGACAGTAAATGGTCCAGAGAAGGCAATTTTTAAGTACTTCAGAAAAAAGGCCACACATGATTGAAGTTTAACTTGGACTAGATTTTCAGGACATTGGGGTTATAGTTACAGAGTCAAGAGACACAATTAGATTGCATTGAAATTATGAGACCAGAGACACAATTAGATTGCATTGAAATTATGAGACCATCTCAGGTCATCCTGGTCTTCACCATGCAGAGTGTAGGCATGAAGTGGTGATGTAGAAACCTAAGGTAAAAATTGCATGGCAGTCCAATCTCATCATAAGGATGTAGTCCTGWAAAATGCTGCCTATTGATGGGAATCAGATCTATAAGGGGAATACTGAGCTAGAAATTTCCTWGCATGATCAGGATTATTAAATGCAGTATTTAGGAGTTCTGCATAATTTTCATATTTTGTAGTACTAGTTTATGGTATCAGATGCTCCCTTAAATCATATGCTACTGACCATGTTGAAAAGCTTTGTAGAAGTTCATGGATTAAATACTAAAGTTTGGAACTTTGATATAAACTTTGATTTACATTTCTCTCCTCATACAGAAATTTTCTTACTATTCAGAAAGCTTTTATTGACCTTAYTTGTTGGTTAGTAAAGGTTAAAAACTTGTTAATTCAGAGCAGGGGTTTTTAGTTGTGACAGATATTAATGGTTTATAGATATTGATTAAGAAGTTAGGCTGTAACAAATAAGTAAAATCGTAATAAGTTGTAAGTTTGTTGTAAGTTTTTTGAGAATGATATACAAATATATTTTAATGCATTAGTTGATATGGTTCAGAAATATTTACATTCTGTTTCCAGTGCAGACCAAATAAAACATAAAGAACTTAACTCAGTGTGCTTTGCTCTGTGTGATGGCTCTTAATGAAGTAACTCCCCATGCTCTAGTAATCTGGTAAAAGGAGCAGGTATTAATTAGGCATTACAAATATATTGTTTTTTCCTAAAGATGCTCCTTATAAAACAATTTGTGTCTGACTCCAGCCTGCTAAACATCTGAGATAAAGTCACATACTTTCTTATATTGTTTAAATGTCAGAAAGGGGAAGATACATATTTTAGTGTGTACCAGTGAGAAGAGGCTAGCTCTGTCTTTTCTGCAGTGTGCCTTAAAGTGGATGAAGAGATAACTAAAGGCTCTCCATCTTTTTTGACTCAACAAATTGAGTTTTCTTAGCCTCTTTTCACAAGATCCATTTTACAGAATGCTACCTTTTGTGAGAGAACCAGGGAAATTTTTGTTTGCTTATTTTACCTCATCAAATATCACTTGCAAGACTTTTCTGATTTTTTCAGGTGGTCTTAGGTAAACCACATGCAATGCCAATCTAATGTCAGAGCAAGGTTTTATGATCACAGTCTTGTGTATTTCTACGTTATGCATAAGCATACTTGTGATTTCTGTAGAAATTTATTTCTTTGTATCTTGTGAAGTTATCTTCATAAAGTCCATTATGACAAACTTCACCTACATCCAAACTGAATCTCATTCTATGTCATACCATGTCACCTTAGAGACAGCTRACAGAATATATCTTTAATCAAGGATTTATTTTTGTTGTATTTAGTAACTGTGAACATGACTATGAGAAAGAGACTTTAAATTGTGTAGGTCATGATGCAGAAGCTCTCTTCCCCATACTTAAGACAATAAGAAAGGAAATAGTGGCTGTATTTTTCTTTAAGTAGATTTCCAGTGGAATTCAGGTTAGAAAAACTGGTCATGGGACAGAGACATTTCATTACTACAAATATCTGTAGGCTCTTGTCATCTCACAAGCATACAGAGAGAATTATTTTGTATTCTAAAAACTTTTTATTTTGAAATTCAAAATAAATAATAGAATCATAGAATGGTTTGGGTTGGRGGACCTTTAAAGGTTGTGTAGTCTGGCTCCCCTGCARTGAGCAGGACTTCTTCATTGGGAGCAAGCTGACTATACAACATGGCCTTGAATGTTTCCAGGGATGGGGCATCTACCACTACTTTGGCAATCTGTTAGTGTTTTAATACCCTCATTTTAAAAAACTTCTTCCTTATATTTTATCTCTTTTAGTTCTAGTTTTTATCCC
>CADDXX010000123.1:559638-623288 GCA_902810485.1 Alauda arvensis | reverse complement strand
AGATCTTATACACATAACCATGTGTTGCCATCGCTTTCTTGCCATCTATGCACGGTTTATTTTGTGACAATGTCTTACCCTGTGATTTCAGGAGTAAGCAAATGACAGATGCACCAACRTGTCAGTTGGATGTCTCATGATGAAGTGTCCATCTGGCCATTGTTGGTCTAGTGAATGGTGATTTTTCTCCCTAAATAATGACTTTTGAAAAATAAAATACTTTAATTCCTCCTGCCTGTTACCTTACAAGCAAGTATAGAAATGTTTTTGAATACATCCTAAACAGAAGGYCATTTTAAGAACAGTGCTTTTGTTCCAGTAGCTGTTCTTCAAGGGATGAAGAAATTTTCACTTCAGAGACTGGCCTCACAGTAACCTCAGAGTGATTCAGGAACTTTAGCAGAGTTTTCTAAGTTTTTTGCCTTAGAGGAGAAGAACGGCAAATAGATTTTTCTGGAATCAGTGTTTTAATATGTYTAATTCACTTCATAAGTGTTAGTTATCTATTTGTTGTTGCAAAGTTACAGGTACTGAATCCAGTACTTTTTACTCGACATCTTTCTATGGATTTTGAGATGGCTATTACTAAAAATGAAAGGCACAAGGGACAAGTAAAATTTGAGATATGCGTAGTTTTCACTGACCTATTTRTTTAGACAGTTTTATGTCTGGAGGGGTTTGATATGTTAACACTCTCTTCTCAACTCAAGTCACGAAACAGATATGCACCTTTGGATTAAATTCAATTACAAGCTGTCTTTTCTCTGAAGAGCCAGATAAGCTGTTCTAAAGGGATAGTGGCATTATAATGAGAAGGACCAGCATTTGCTATAGAGCACATTAATACCCATACCCTTGATAGCAATTTGGTAAGTCAAATTGTTGCAATTTATTTGYTAGTTAGAGATTTGCTCACATGAAGGAAAATACATTCTTGAAGAAAAATRCAAAAAATTCAGGAAGAAAATGTTAGTACAACTTGTTATATCTTGATGCCTAWCTGAGGGCACAAAAATCCATATTTTGGAGCTGAAATACAGGATCCAAATATCAGATGTGTGGTCTTACATGTAGCTAAATATAAAGGCAAGTGTTTGATTACTGCCTTAATCTTGTACATTTGAAAATTTCTTCCAACACTTGCAGTCAACTATTCAGCCAGTTCTGTATGACACTGGATATTTTACAGCACTGCCAATTAAATAATGAAGGTCAGCCAAAATACAGCCTTGAGAAGTATCTTCACAATTAATCATGGCAATTTACTTAATTCAGTTCTGCCCTATGCATTTAAGCACTTTGGTAAATTAATAGCTTTGCTGATTAGTGTAATAGAAACTTAAAAAACAGGTGTCTACATTATCTTTGATATGTCTCTGCTAACACTCATAGTKCTTAAAGCCTCTAGATATTTAAATGTCACAGCAATAAATAGTCTTTTCTCACATGCACACTATTTTGCTTATGCTGTCTGCAAACAGTTATTGAGAATAAATTATAGAGTTGAGATGAATTTTTATCAGCTCATGTAATTGTATTAGTAAAATATGGATCTTTTAATATATACTCATATGAAGTCTTGTCAGAGACAATTCTGTGCAGATGTATTCCTCTAAAAGACAAGATGTTTGCAGGCTTCAAAAAATGCATGTTAACACCATAAAAAACCTGGTTTCTCAATTAGGTTCTTGCATTTTCTGTGCTGCAAAGCAGAGTGATATCAGCAATGAATTAGATAAACAAGAGGTGTGACCATTACTTCTCAACCCTAAACAAAAAGCTGACCCACACTTGTATTTAATTACCAGTCAGGTTGCACTTTCCAGGACTGCCATCCCTGTTGGTACATTGCTCATTTTGTAGTTCCACCTGTGCTCTGTCAGTTTTGACTGTCCTTGAAGATTCCTGGTACCAAAGCCTCGAGACTTGCAGTGATAAATCAGCTCCTAAAAACCTTACCTCTCTGTGCTGAGTAGTGCATGGTTACTAGTGAAAAAGCAGACAGGGACCTGAAAAATCACCATCTTGACTATCAGAAGGCAGTGATTGCCAGTAAATATTAGCCCTGTAGCTCMACTTTAAAGTAGTATCTACTCTCTGTTCTTCAAAACAATAATCAATGAAAGTTTGTTTTTAGAAGAGTTTGGACTAGATCTGCTTCCAAGTTGAATTTCTCAGTTTGGGGAATTTTTCTGTCTAAAGGTACATACAATTTCTGTGTATTTTTGGTGTCTTTTGCCTGAAAAAAAGGACTTTTTTTTAAAAGTATTTTTAGGGAACTCTGATGCTGTTCTATAAAGGAGGAGAGTGGTTGCATGGTTATCATCCACGTTAGGACAAACTGAATGCTGAATACTATTGAAACAAAATGGTTGATTTTTACGCTCACTTAAGCTTTTATATTTTCTGAGATTTCAGAGACTAAAGCTTAGTAGGTCCTTATTGTTAAAAAATTGCATGTCAGCAGTAGCTTGACTGTCTCAATTATTTGCTTGTAAGTACTGGCTGCTGTTCTGCCTTTCGCCCTACTTTGAATATTCTAGTTTTTGAAGCTTTATTCCCTGTGTAGCTTCTGTTCTATAGTTATGTCAGTTCTTACTAAAAATTTTATACAAGTCGAATGGACAACTTTGCAGTTGTAAGTCTGAAACAGATTTCCAGTCAGTTTTTCACTAGTGCAAAGACACAAAACCACAGAAAAGCAGCCTATGAATTGAAACATTGTAGGTATAGTGATAAACTAACCTTTTAATGTGTTCCACTGTTAGCTTCCTTTTGCATTTTACCCACTGTTTGGTAGGCTTGGATATGACTGTTCCCAGGTGTGCTTTTGAACACCCACATTTGAATACAAAGTGGGCAGTGCCCACAAGCTTCTTCTTTCTTCTCCTGCTATCCATGGAAAGGAAGGGTTAGAATGCAGCACTCATGGGAGTGTCTGCAGACTCCAAACAGGTGAAAGGTATGGATCATCACCCCRCACACCATGTTTGCTTCCCAAGGGTAAGCAACACATCCAGCTTGTTCTGTTGTTTTCTTGACAGATGGTACAAATACCATCAACTGACAACTGCTGGCCAGTGAAGTATTTTGAAACTGGGGATGCCCTTTTCTGTACCACACAGCCTTGCTCCACTTCTCAAGTCAAGGTGGATCCAACTRCTAATCTGAATTTAATAGAACTATGGAAATGTAGTAGGTACTGTGATGAAATGAAGCTAAATGTGTGCAGTCTTGGTTCAAAACCTAAGCAGCCATSTGCTTGCTCCCTTATGATTGCAGGATCAAAGTAATAATTTTGCAAAGTTTGCAAAATTAGCATAGAAACCTAAGAGGATCAGATATTGTGGACAATGCAGTGTGTTTACATGAAAGTGAAGACCCTGATTTGCCCAGTTTAAGTTGATAATTAGTGTYTTCCAAGGATATTAGAGGGTGAATAGGATCTTTTAAAATTAATAATTATGTGACTGAAGTGTTCCACTTATAATCTATACTCTTTTTTACATAGCTCTACAGTCTATTTTACCACCAATTAAAATATCTTCTATTAATATCATGTTTTATCTGCTCTGAAATAAAGCAGCAKGACAAAATCTATGATTTTAATAATTTTATGTGTTAATCTTCTTAAAATGTATGCGCATGGAATTTAATATCAGTAGATCATAGTGTGTCATCTTATTTTCAGTAGAACTTCTGTTTGGAATCATCAAGAAGAATGCTTAAATGTTGGTGACATCACTYAGTGAAACCAGGAAAATGTTAGACCTGCCCCTCATATCTGAGCAGGATTAGTGATGTTAGTATTGCAGTTGTCAAATGTACTGTGGCATAAATATTAACAATAAAACAGATTATTTGAATTTCATGAGTRTATTTTGAAAAACAGCTGTGGAATTGCTATCTCATGCCATGATTTTAAAATGTATAAAGTGCACTAATCTGACAAAAGCCAGGAACTAAGTCTGRGGTTTTGCAGAGTAATCACTGTATTCATACTTTTGCTCTTTAGTTCTTCAAAAAAGAAAGATCTCTCTTAGAAATGTGAATAAGCAATATGCAGTTGTACATATGTGCACATGTCTATTCATTGGATAATGTAAATAMGATTGGAAGACTATCAATATATTATCTCACCAATCCTCTCCAGCCTGCCACAATTCCTGAATCACTGTACAACCATWTCCTAAATGATAGTGCTTCCTTCAGGCAATTGTTTAGACCTTGGTTCTCCTATTACAAGGTGTTTTCTGRCATCTATTATAAATATTTCTTGCTGTAATTCAAGCATTATTGTAAATCATATTCAGAGAGCACTTGCAGAATTTTTGTGCTCTTATTTTCTGAAATGCTAGATCTTTGATAAATGTATTTATATTTGCTCTTTTCTCCTTGTAGAACAAACAGATACCATTTTCTTTCCACTATAGTTTGTAGATAATTTGGGGATGAGGTTTTCTTCCCTGCAGTCTTTTCAGTTGTTCCATATCTTGTATGCATTACAATGGTTAGCAGTCAACATCATAATCCAGGTGGGGCTYTACAAGTATAGAGCACAGTGAAGTGATTCCATTATGAGTGTAACCTGGTAATAATTTCTTTTTCATGGCATCACATTGCTGTTGACATATGTTCAGTTTTCTGAACTACTTCATGTTTCATATCCTTTTCCAAGGGAATGCTGCTTATGTCATTTTCCTTTTTCAGAACTTAAGGAATAATATTCAGCTAAATAGTGAAGGAGGAAATTGGAGGACTGTGCTACCTCAGTTCACAATGTATTTTCATTTCTGCAKTGAAAACATATTGAAGAAATACTTTATTGAAGGTTAGGGTGTCCATATCTTTGGATGGCTTTTGAGTATTAGCTTCTGAACTTTTGTTCCTGTCTCTCTTTCTCCCGTCTTCCTAATGTTCATTTTTTACTTTAAAGAACTTTTTAGCAGTATAGTTTCAACTTTAATACATCACTTTATTGTTGGAAATTTACCTTAAGGCCTCAGACAGAACTTCATTAAAGAAGACTTTGACTTGACAGGAAAAAAGAGATGACTTTATACTCATAGAAAAGATACTGTTTGTTTTAGCTGTTTTCCTTGGGGACGTTTCTAAACTACTGGCTGGTATACAAACTGAGGTGTCCCTAAAGGAGAGCAAAGCACTGTCTTTCTCAGGAAAGTGTTTGGATCAGAACATTCCTTGCTGATTTACTCAAGGCAAACTCATGCAAACTGTAAAAAATAATCAATTACTCCATGTATACARATCTAAATTACCACTATATTTACTACCACTGCAAATGCTGATAGTTCCTAAACTACAAAAGTTTTGGAACAGTAAGTATAGATGATGTATGCTGGGAACCAATAATTTAGCTGGAAAACATTACAGGCTAACTATTGCTTTAATTAACTGGAAACAAAAAAAGGCACATTTTTGCAATAAATCCAGATATATCATGCTAGAATGTAGTCAGCTGAGACAATTACTTCTGTGGTTCCCAATTTGGTAATAAGAAAACACATTTCATTTAGAATTCAAGAAGAAAATAAGTAATTTACCATTGGGGAAAATAATATAGATGCTATTATATGCAAAACTAGATGCAAAATCAAGCTTTTGTGAGTCAGGAATATTAGAGTACAGATTGCCTGGCCTTGTAAACAGGGAACTTGATTTCCAAGCTTTATTCCAGCAAATAATATCATGGCACTTTCATCTGTCTGACCTTGACACTTGTGTGACTTTGCTAATAGTGATACAATGGATGTATCCAAATATTCAGACTTAACAGAGGGTAGCAGGTCTTTCTACTTGCTGATTTTCTTCCTTATCATGGAATTTCATAAGTYCACTTATGATCTCCTGAAATGGAGGCAGTAAGAATACTGATAATATTGCATATCACTCTCTCCTGCAGTGACACCTGTTTACTTTTCCAACCCTGCTGGCACTGTTCTTTCCTCTTTTAGRCGTTATTAAGTCAGCACTCTGTACCAAACCATTTTGTGGACTGAACTGRCTCCTCTGCTACACCTGGCAGATCTTCCCTGGTGTAAAGTTTTTCAACTGAGCAGACAGTGAGTTGAGCAGTCTTTATCTTCTCTTTAGTTAGTATGCTGCATATCTATTCCCAGCAAAATGATGAGCTCTATGTAATTGAAGTGTGTTAGCTAAACAAGATGTTGTAGGCTTGCTGAGAAGACTTTAGGGAACTCAGAACTAGAATAAATTCACTAGGAATGCATAAACAAGTACAGAAGGGAAAAGAACTGTCAGATTTTTAAACAACTAAAGTAAATCTTTAAGACTAATTTTGATTATGATTAATGATTTTTTTAAACTTATGCTTCTCTAAAGTGCAAGGTATATTTGGAAATAAGTTTTCAATTCATCTTTTTCTTTGATTGCTCCCTCCTTGAGGATGTGTTTATTTGTGCTTATGAGTCTTACATGCAGTTGTTCATAGTAGTGCCTACATTGTGTGGCTGAGCAAACATGTTTGAGCAATCTCAAAGATGCCTTTTGATTTCCTTGGCTGTCTTGAGAAAAATAGCTAGTAATTCCCATTGTACTATCATTACATTCCATGGTGCTGCTGTCTCCAAGGCACTTTCATCTGCACAGCCAAGTGTATAAAACACTTCCTAGCAGCATCAAAAACAAGTGGAAGAATTACTAGATACAGAAATSTAATTTTCTTATCTCTAAAACTGAKGGATGACAGCACAGATATATCCACAGTATGGAGCAAGAAATTGTTACTTTCAAATGGAGCCATGCCACTCTGARCAGAACTTCTGTCTCCAAGAGTATCCATTTCATTTGTACTCATTGACCTGCAGATTTATTTGATATTATTCTATCTGTCTGATAGAGTTTCTGCTTGAAAATGTACAGGCAAAATCACTCTTTTGGCATCCATTCTAGGAGCATTAGTCTCTGTTATTAGTGTGTCAGAAATGCACTTTCTAATTTAAATAGTACCATGAATAAAATAAACTTTGAAGTCCCATRGAGTTATGAAATTTCAGATGATATTCTGAATAGAAATTCTATATATCTGTATGCTTACATTATTAACTACCAWTTGCTGATATGTTTCATGTTTTTTAAAATTATTATGGTCTCCCTTTACAGTCTTTGYAATGAACCCAGAGCTACCCTGACTGATGTAGATATTGCAGAGTTATTTCATAAGATTCCAAGCATCTTCACTAGGACAAAGAGAGTTTTGAGCCATGGACTGATTTTGTCCATTTCAAAAAAGCTTGAAATTAGTGTGTGTCTGTGGTGGAACACAGATGTATGACAAATGTTTGGGTTTTGAATTACTAAATTCAAATTATTTCAGTASTGTTAATATGGAATTGCTAATATAAAATATAAGACATTTTAAAGAGAAATATGTTTAGAATTATGTTAGTCCATCAGTGAAARTTTTGGATTCTGTTAAAGATATTTTCTTCCAGTCAGAGAAGCATTGCAAATGTTCTGAAGTGAAATTTTAATTTATCTCAGTTCTCTTAGCTTTTTGCAGGCCATATTTTTTGTTCCCTAAGACTCTACCTCTTTTTAATCTCTCATATTTTTCTGGTGTTTTTGGCCCTATGGTAAACACTTTGAGCAGTGACCCTTTCCCAGAGACACATTATTGAATTCCTGTCTTTTTTGAAGAACTTGGGAAATTTTACCACAGATTTTGATARAGATTGCCTGTTATCTCTTTAATATTTATTGGAAGGATAAAAAATGACATGAAATTCAATATTAGTAAATGCTACATAAATGTTAGACTTTACAGTGTAAGGATTATACACTGCTGCATTATTAATCAATATTTATAAGAATATGGGTATCTCATGGCTATTGTTTGACTGTTTTATCATCGTTATTTCCTGTGCCAGCAAATTTAACTGCCTAACAAAGTCTGCTTTCAATCATGCCAGGGCAATTTCTGAAGATTTTGTAAGTGAAATATTTTCTTAAATTTTCACATGTGTGAGCAATATTGTTTATGCTAAGCTGCTGTTGTGAATGGGTGGACTGAGATGATTTTTGAAAGTCTGCTTTCTTTCAAACCTGCAGTTACCAACATCTTGTCACCATACCATCTGTCTAAATATTTTCAGAAACATGATTGCAAATAGTTGCTACATTACCTTTTTTTGCTTGGCAAATGGGTGCAAGAAACAATGGCTGAAGTGTGCTGTGAGTTTTGTCTTTTTTATTTTTACAGTGAGGCAAGAATAGTAAGCTTCTCACAGGAAAAAAAGTCAATGAAAGGCTTCTCCACAGTACCTGGTGTTTCTTTTTTAAACCTCAACCTGAGTGATATATACCCTGCCATTTGGAGATCACGCTGGAGTGTGAATAACAATGATGACATAGTCACTATAATAAATGAGCTGCTCAAAACAAATGCTAGGTTTTACATCATAATATTGAACTTGCTTCAGTTYCTTGTCCTCAGAAAGCCAGAAGTAATTGAAATGCTGTTTAGTTCTTAAACTAAGTGGATTGGTGACAAACTCATTAATGTTTAAGTGTTTCAGCTTTTACCTACCAAATGGATAATCTTCAAATTTTAATACACAGAACTAAAAAATTTCCAGGTAGGGGTTTTAAATTTCTAGGTAGATYTAACGTAGGAGCTTTGTCCCTAAAGCTGATTAAGTTAGATAGCACAATACAACTTTTGAAGGTATAAAATTAATTGATCTTGAAAATAGGAAGGTCAAGGAATATAATCTCTTAAAACAAAAACTCTCTTAAACTTTCTCTTAAGACCAACACTGTTCTTTGAACAYATGACAAATGCCTTTGTATTACTTAATTCATTATAGTGAAAAGTGTTTTCATCTCATAGCAGGGAAACAGAAAGAATTTTTGTTTTACCTTTTTTGGATGGTAGATATACTTTTTCATACTTTTCCCAGCTTCCCCATTAAAGCTGACTWTGGCRTTTGACTGCTTTTGTGYCATTTGAAGAGGAATCTCTTATTCCTTGTGTAAAAAATGTTATTGTTTTCAAGTTAAAGCCATCTTTTRAATATTAARAATATGAAATACTTYATGTTGAAGAACTATTTAAAATATRGYCTATGATTTACTTCTTRTAAAAAACTTTACCATTACAAATGTGTTCCYGTATTATGAAATAAAAACTGCTCAACAAGGATTTCCTACCTACTTGCTGTTAATRTTTAAGTAAACCTTTCTTGTTAAAATACATTTCCTTTTGAGTTTTATCTGATCTTGATTTTAAAACTAATTGATCAACAATACCATCAATAAAAGCTTCTCTGASTATTTCTGTGACTTATCTTTGAGGGGTCCTTTGTTGTTATCTGTTRTTAAGTTAGCAGGAGAGGGTCTTAATCCTCAGAAAGTATAAGTCTTGCATAAGAGAAACCCATTTTTCATCCTGCTAAAAGTGCATCTGTTTTCTTCTTGATCCCAGAAAAATTACCTGCAAAAGAAGAGCTAAATGAAATGCTTACTGCAGCTGCTGTAGAGAACTCACACTGGAGAATAATAGTGACTGAAATTAATCCTCTTTCAGTGTTTCCTGTACTGCAAAGTGTAAGTTGAAGCCATTTGGCTATTCTTTATTCATCATTGCATTAAATTGCGGAATAAATAATTAATGTGTTTTTCTCCTTAGCATGAARCAGGGTGATTACAAAGGGAAAAGGAACTCAAAGATGTAGAAGGATGATTTGAAATGCTAATGAATTTTGCAGAAAAGATTTGTCAGGAAAAAGAGCAGTGTCACTGTAGATACAAATTGCTTGAAGAAAAATATTAGGTTCTCAGTGAAAAGTTTTTAAAAAGGACRCAGGGAAAAGTGATAGAGTGACACTGTACAATCATGTATTTATGTTTCTAGAATTCCTAGAGAGATGGGCACAGATAATTCAGAGAAAAYAGACTGTGTGATTCAGCTCACTTTCAGAAACTGATAGGACTGGATTTTATTGCTGCAATAGTCAGTGACAACCATAGTGCTACAAACTAACACGGTATTTTGYTAACTCACAGAACAAGATATTAAAAAATTTCTGTGTGATGGAAGTTTGTTGTTTCATTATGCTCATATTATCTTACATGATRCTGCTCTACAGCAACTATATAAGACAAACACATTAAACATCTTTAGACCATATATAATGACAGATACGTGTCTTATATACATATATATGCACACACCTGTGTACATCTACCTGTATGTGATGACTGTCTATAATGTTTCTTCAGTGAGCTAATTCTCTAGTTAAATGCTATGATTTAACAGGTAAAAACGGAATTAAATTTTATGACAATTGATGTTATTGCTCATGCATATTATTTTTGATTTAAATCTTTGTTAGTCAAATTATGTACATTGAGGTCTTTAAATGATAATTGAGTTTTCATTGCAATTGTTATTCTAATCTCAGTACCTCAGTGTAAACAGTGATAATTTTTTCTAAACTTAGTATGACCCAATTTAAATACCCTTTCAATACAAATATTAACCTATGAACAGGTTAAATATTAACCTATTCAGAAGTGTTCTGAATGGTGATTATTTTCAGAATAAATTCACATTTTAAATTTCATGGTAGGATGGCATCAGTACATTCATTGAATATCACATGGACTATTTTTTTKTAATTGATGATGATTTTAAGTATATAAAAGTGTAATTCAAATGAACAACACTACTGGAAATGTTTGGCATTATTCTAATAAACAGTGATTGAATTACAGAAAATAAAAAAAATTTAGTTTCAGGTTATTTGCCTTTTCACTGTCTCTTCTTAGTGGCTGATCAAGKCTTCATCCTTCAGGTTGTTTAGACTTGCCCAGTAGACTTCAGCTTCATCTTTGAAGCAGAACACTTGAAGCTGAGCACTGTCAAAGTCATAGCCTGAATCAATATTTTATTAGCTCAGTAGATGTTTGTATGTATAAGTACACGTCAGGGAGTTTTGTCTTTTCTAGAACATTGAGTGTTAGTGAAAAAACACAATTTTTTTCCTGAGCTATTTTTAGATAAACTGAGCTTTGGATTTTGATTTGGTAAAGAATAAACTGAGCCTTATTGCTTTGTCTCTGACCCAGTTTTTAAAGTAAATTCAATTAATTTTTCATGCTGAAATGACAGATAGTTTATGATTACATAGCTTTATACACTCGTAGTACCTTTTGACACTGCTTTTTATTAATRCAGCTATTTCACTCATACTTACTCTGACATTCAGCAGCTACAAAGTCATTCTAAATACTATTTAGAGACTTTCTTATAAGGGACTTTTGGAGGACATGATAAAYCTGCTCACAGCACAGTTACCTGCTCAGTCAGAACAGCTCTGGGACTGGTACACAGGAGTTTTGAGTTCATTGACAGGGATTCCACAACCTGTCTGAGCAGCTGGGGCCAGTGTTTAAGTACAGTCCTTTAGGGGAATTATTTTTCCTTCTGTTTGGAATTTTCCTTTTTGCAACTTGTGAGTGTTGCCTCTACTCCTTTTGCTGCGCACTTTCAAGAAGACACTGACTTTTTCCCRTGTACTTTCTCCATAGCCATCTACYTGGTAGTTGAAAACTACAATTTGATACCTCTTTAACCTCCTGTTCTTCAGACTGAACAGATGCAACTCCCTTCACTTCTTCCCATATGTCATATTAYCATGTACTTTAACCCCTAAGCCACCATGATAGTGATCCACTGGATTCTTTTTGCTTGTCAATGTCTTTCTGGGATGTTGAGGAGTCCAAAAGTTTAATATCCTCTTATTGAATAATGCTTTTTTCAGAAGCACAGGATGGGTAATCATCCAGCAWTTTGAACTATGTAAATAAGAGTTCGAAAATCAGTGAAGGGGGAATATTCCTTGGAAAGTGATTCAGAAAATGTAATCTGGATTTATGAGATAATCTACTTGCTGAAGGTACTTCTCWCTCTTCATTCACTTTTGGAGAAATTTTGATAGCTAGACTAGCCTGGACACATAGCAGACAGATATATTTAAAGTAGGGTGGAYCCACAGAGATGATGTTAAGACTGCAGCATATGCCAATATTTTATTTTCAAGATATTAGCAAAGAACGCCTTAACTCCTTAGGAGACAATACACATCCTCCTGTCATCCAGCAAAAGCTGGGTAAGCATGGCAGATGTTATCTTCTTAACAGAGGCCTAAGGATACTTGCAAAATAGCATTTTCCTTCCCTGGTCCTCAGGTCTTAAACTTACTCATCCTTTTTCTCATCATCCCATTCTGTTGAACTTTGAATTCAGTCATTGGAGATGAGAGTTATGGAATGGACAAGAAATGTTGTTCAGTCTGAATTTTACTGAGGTTTGTTACCCCTTTGAGTTGTCTGGCAACCTGTGATTCTGTGTGTGCTTGTGCTGGACAGACAAATAGACAAAGTYCTTACAAAACAAAAGAGTAGTTTTATAATCATAGAAAGATTTGGATTGGAAGGTACTTTAAAAATCATCTAGYCTCAATCACCCCACCATGGGCAGGGACAGCTTCCACTAGACCAGGTTGTTCGAAGCCCCATCCAAGCTRGCCTTGAACAGTGCAAGGAATAGGGCACCCACAGTTTCCTTGGGCAACCTTTTCCAGTGCCTCACCTCACTCATGGGAAAGAATTTCTTYSTCACATCTAATCTAAACCTACTTTCYTTCAGTTTAAAGCCATTCCCCCTTGTCTTGTYGCTACAGTTCCTGACAAACAYYTCTGGCTTTCCTCTTCAGGTACTGAAAGGTTGTTTTGAGATCTCCAWGCGACCTTCTYTTCTGCAGGCTGAACAATTCCAATTTTCTCAGYCTGTCTTCACAGGAAAGGTGTTCTRGTCTCCTTACCAACTTYGTGGCCTCCTCTGGACTTATTCCAACAGTTCCATGTTGGGGAGCACAGACAGAATACAATACTCCAAAATGGGTGCCACAAGATCAAAGTAGAAGGGGAAAATCACTTCCCCTGACCTGGGGACCATGATCCTTTTGATGCAGCCCCAGATTCTGTTGGCTTTTTGGATTGAGTGCACAGGGCTCGCTCAATTTTAGTTTCTCATTAATCATCACCCCCAAGTCCTCCTCTGGAGGGCTGTTCTCAATCATTTCTCTGCCTAGCCTGGAGGTWTGCCTGGGATTGCAATGACCCAAATGACCCAGGAACAGGACCTTTGCACTTTGTTTGTTGAACTTCATGAGKTCCACACAGACCCACCTCTCAAGTCTGTCAGGGTCCCTAAGGGTGGCATCCCTTCCCTTCAATGTGTCAACTGCACCACACAGTCCGGTGTCCTCAGCAAACTCTCCACTTCACCTATAAAGTTGTTAAGCTGTAATAAAAACACGTGTTCCTTCTGTGCACTTGTTTTAATGCTCCAGATTCTGTTGGCTCTATTACAGAGGAAAGAATGTTGCATTCTGCAAACACTGAGCTTAAACAGAGAGAGAGGATTATTCAGATATAGCATCTCCGAATATTCTGGAAGTTTAATTCCAAGACAGTTAAAGTAAAATGCAATGAAAGTTTGGGAAAATTGCCATGGATAAGCAAAAAGAAATGGAAAAGATGTGGATAACCACTATTTAGATTTCTAAAGATGGAGACCATACTGAGAAAAGATATTTGTAGAGAAAAGATACCAGAATGTACCAGAATGACAGGACACTTAAAGGGAAGAGGTGTGAAAGAGATGGMAACAAGTTTGGTTAGGGCTAACCACCAAAGGAAAAGAAGAGAACAGATTAAAACAAAATCAAACTTTAAAAATCAGAACCAAGAARCTTTAAAAATTTATGGAATGCTTAGGAAATTGATATGTGCATTTAAATTTATTGGAACAAAGCTTCATGAATGCACACTCAAAAGTGTTACATAAAAATAATACGCCTGGTTTTACTGCTGTGGGAAATGGGTACAAACCTATTGTTGGGAACAACCCCCTCCCCCATACTAGCACACAGATGCTAGTATGTTCCGCAGCTATTTGCATTCAAGTTTTCCTCCCAAGCAGAACRGTTCAACATGAATTACTGGTAGCAAAAATTAGGTTACCTGAGCTAAATGCTTTTCACAATTGTCCTTTAAACAGGAAAGTACTTCTAGGTCCTCTTTAATTCAGTTAGCTTCTACCAGAAACACACTTTGTCTCTGCAGTATTATGAATTATATTAATAATTTGTCATGGTTTTTGCATTTTGAGTCTCTTTGGGACTTAAAGGCGTGATGCCTTTTCTTGTTTTAGTTCATTAGCAGTACTGAAGGGTCCCATGGAACTGAGGTTTGTGAGCTAAAGCAATGTCAAACTGTCCTGTGACAGTGGTTTGGATTTCAAGTACTGAGTGGCTGTTTAGCAACTCTGAATTTGTACTRGATTGAATCAGGCTGCTTAGCAAATGAAGCTCTGTAGCTGGTACAATATATGGTTTTGCTGTACTAATATTCCTTCGTATTTTATTCTTCCATACTCAAGCAAATTCCTTTCACTCTTACTTTTTCCTACTAGAAGCTTCTATTGCAAAACTTAGCCTAGTAAAGAGACCTCATTTCACCTTGCCTCAAAGCCCAGTGCTGCAACTAACAGCACAGAAATAGGTGTCTCAAACATAACTGATGAGATAAAGAAGTATACATACTTCAGCAGATGTAGTCAAAGACCTTCCTTATTCAGGGTCCACCTTCTAAGCATGAGAAAATAACTATCAAGAAAGCCACAATCCTTCTTCTGTGCATCTACTTTTAAATTCCTTCTGCTATTTTGCTCATGTAGTATCAATATTTCTCTATAGCCAAAGGTTGCTTGGGAGAATGCTTTCTTATGTGCATAGAAAATGGCCACCTCTTTTACACACACCATTTTTTGCCCTTTTTCAGGGTATCTGAGGACCTATGTATAGCAAGAAAAAGTAACAGTCTAATCTTTAATCTTTTAACAGTTCTCTCTCCAAACCTATGAGTGAGGCCAGTGTGAGTAATKGCACAGAGACCCTCTGTGGTACTGCCAAGCATTGTCCTCATCAGTCTGAGTTCCACAATCCACCAGTCTGAAGAGATTTCTCAAAGAATCTTCACAAGCTTAGCTGTTACAGTGGAAAGTTACAGCTGATATCAGAAGATGGATTCCCAATAGATTGGATCCCAGTAGGTGGAGTGGAGCTTCAGGGTTTTTCAGCTGGGATCAGCTAAAGGATTGAGAGAATTTGAAGGAAGGATTGAGTTMGTTTTAATTTCTACCTCATCTGTACATTGTTTATATTCATGAAAAAGGTGGTATGGAGGATTTTTTGCACTTGCTTGTGACATTGAAAAGTCATTCTTCTAGGACAGAATTTCCTCAGAGGTGGGGTTTATATGGGAATATTCAATCAGTATGGTCACATTATTTGCTAGAGCAATATTGGACTGCATGAAATTATGTTTCACTGTCTGCTACAAGTTTCTAGAGGGTAGATTATGCTCATTGACTGGTTTTTTGGCAGACTCAGCAAAGGATGAAATATTTCTTAAGTATGGAACTTAATACGACATCTCATTCCTGCATGGAGCCTTAGAGCATGGAGCTTACAGGAGAAATTTGTGTGACTGATGTGTTTTCTCTCTCCCTTGGATRAACACAGCTTCAGCTCAAACCTGGTTTTTGAGCACAGTGTTTCCCTGAAAATAGGTGGWAAAAGAACAGGATATTGATGACTGTAAGCTCCCTGCTGTGAATTTAGGAGGACATTTTGGAAGAAATCAGACCTGCCATTAGCTCAGAAAGTCTCTAAAATATTTACAACAAGAAAAAGAACAAAGGAAGCAAACACTGAAAAGCATAAAGTTAGTCCACTGTCTGCGAAACCACATATAATTGGAGATAAATTTAGCCTTTTTTGTATTTTTCATTTTGCTACTTATTCACATTTCCACAAACTAATAGCATATGTGAAAAATTTGCAGATAAAAGATGGTAGGTGAACTATGTGGTTTAGATAGTCACTGCTTCTTTTTTCTTGTCTGTGATATCTGAAAAGTCTGCTAAGTATGTTGTTTCACTAGCTACATTAATTTCTTTAAATCAATCAATCAATCAAATAATAATGCTGTTAAAAAAAGCACYATAGCTAATTTGATAAATTCCTCAGGCTGCAGTGGATATTGTCAGTAGATTATTATGTTTCTTTGATTGCTGTTTTTTTAAACTTCCATTATATTCTTATAGTCTGTTTTGAATTACATCACCTGAAGTGAAATACACATCTCTTGCTCAAGATCTCAAGGGTGTTTGAGACTGTCTCACTCAACAATAGCTATTGAGAATGMATTCTTCACTCCTTAAATCAAACTCATCTCCTGGGAGATAACATCACATTTCTGTGTCAGAGGAAAAAAAAACACAGTTCTACAACCTCCGGTCTGTCCAAGTCTTCTTTGCTCTCCCTTTGACAGCACTGAACTCGTGTATTGACTTACTGCTTTTGTTCTGACATTGGGTCTGTCCTAAAAAGGCAGTTGAAAATTATGTGTGGTTCTGCTGCAGACCAAATGTGCAAGAGATTAGGTACCAACTGCCCAGGTCTGATAATAGCAGAAACTGTCTTGAACCTGACTTCTGGTTCCCTAAAAAAGATTTCTTCCTTATCACAGTAAGCTAAAATGCAATGAAATAGATCAAAATGTGGGGTTGACAAGCACACCTCAGATAAAATCCAGATCTTCCAGATCTGCTTGGAAGTAATGGCTCAGCTGAGTTTTATTTTGTGTGAGGAGAGATTGCCATGTTCCTTTTCTTTGAATCAAGATACCACAAGTCGTATTTATATCCCCTGTTGCATCAAATTAAGCAGAAACAAAGAAAATGTGCTCTACTTCATCAAACCTCTTTGTCTGCACTTTCTCTTCAAAACTTATCACTGTCATGTCCCCTGACAGCACACCTCACATTAACAGCACTTTATCAGATTTTTTTAATATAATTCAAAGGAAAGCTGAAATTACTTAAAGGGGCCAATTTAAAATTGCCAATTCAAAATTTGATTTATTTTATTAATTTGTAAAATTTCTCCTTGTTACAKTGTCTATTATTTTTTTCATATGTTGCATGTTTTATTTTGGGTTTGCCAGATTCTTTGCATCTTCAGAATGCTACTGGAGCCCACAAAACAACRAAGGAGTGATACACTCTTTAAAGGGAAGATAGGGAAGTAGGGCCTTTTTAGAAAAGTAAGTAGAGGAATATTTTCATGGTGGACTGAGAAAAAAAGGGTATAGGCAGGGGTACAAAAGCTGAGCAAAGAAGTAAATGAGGAGGGATCAAGGAGCTTATTGTGAAAGAAAAGGGTGAAGACTAAAAGAAGAGAAAAAGAGTAATTGTAATAAGGATGAAGCTGTAACATTGGTCCCTGTCCTGCATCTGTGGTGGGAATTGTGGGGATGGGTTTTCTCCTTATAAAAGTATTTGAACCTCTCCAAGATCCACATGGAAGTTGGGATCTGGGAATGTGTGGCCTTTAGGATAATTTGAGCCCTTCCCTCTGCAGGGTACCCATTCAAATTACCTTCACCATAATTAGGAGAATGGGTAGGCTAAAGAAATACCCAGCCTCATCTCACTGTGCACAGGAAGACAGTCAAACTCTAACGTGACTCTCACATTAAACCATTACAGTTTTCACAGGTTTGGGTTTTTTTTTTTTACATCATAGAAGAGTAAGGTGTCCTGATGCTGCTGTACTTTGTCATAACTCTGGTTGGCTAGTGTATCCAGTGTGAGTCAGCATGACTAGGAATTCTAGATTATTACTTTCTGTGAGTATGGTACATTTGAGTATATGCCAGAACATAGCTAAAATATAAAATAAAATTTTAAGAAGGTAGAATTTCAAGGAAAGGATACTGAAGTAACCTGRATTTATTTTCCCTGTTAGCCAGCTTCATTGTGCATTACCATTTCAGTGGTCCTGTTTTCCTCAGATGAGTCAAGTTGTTCTCAGCTTTGAAGAACAAAAGAGTAATCAGATTAGTCAGGTCTAAAGATCAGTTGAGAYGAAAAGGTAGATAAATTGTCAATATAATAAAAGATGAAATTAATTGCTGACAAATTCATAATAATGCATCTTGGATGCTATTTGTAGGCACTGTTGAATTCTAAATGATGATATACTGAAGKAAAGAGATAGGAATGATTGTTTCCAAACCAAGGAAAGCCTCTAGCAGCATGTAACAGCCCTTACTGAGGTAAAGATAAATATTAAGGGTGAAAGGGAAATGATCGTGAAATTAATTAATCAGTAACTGTGTTTAGTAAATTGTGCATGCTTTCATTGGAATATTGTATGAAATTTTCATAAATAGACAAAATATAGTAGAGCTTTCCTTTTTCTACTTGAACAYACTAAAGAGCTCCTTAGAGTGGAGAAATTGCTAACAAATTAAATACATTTTAGGAATTTAAAATAGTAAACATTGTAAAACAGTATTTTGTAGATGAGAAGTGAAGTTTTTAATAATTTTAATGAACTTGAACAGTAATGAAAAGGAAATGTACAGTAGGAAATAAGATTAATTATGAGAAATGCACGATACTGCGTACCATGCTGAAGTGAGGAGCAAATGGATACGGAAAGAGCTGTGGCTTGGATTCTTTTTCAAGCTACTGTCAGTTGGACATCACAGAACAATGTTTTGGCACCAGTATTTTATGTTTCACTTGGTAATTTTTGAAGGCGTCTGAGACCAAGCTAGTTTCAGACTTCATAGATAAATCTAATAAGGAAGAGATGTCCTCAGCTGGGCAGGAACACAAGCTCTGAGGCAGCCACTGAGATTCCTGACACATGTGTGTCACTTCTGCAACAGTCAGTGGTGAGTCACGGGTGGTAGAGGAGACAAGAGTAGAAGGAGAGGCAGATCATCAAAGGGGGAAACAATTACAACAAGCAGCCACAAATTTTTGTACAAAATACAGTGTCATCTTTTTGTCTGGATGTGAAAAAGAGCAAATTTAGTGGTGCATGAGCATACCTGCTTTGATCTACACAGTGTCATCAGGCAGATAAATTCTTTCTGCCATCCTTCACAAGTGCTCAAATTACTCTGCAATTGTAAAATATCCACTAATTTTCCCCTTCTGGTCTATTTCTGAGTGGTTCACAGAGAGAAAACACARTATCTAGTAGTGTATTCTTATTTGCCAAGGAAGGAAGAGAAGATTAATTGTTGTACTATTACTAAGTACATGTTCCTCACTTTGCCTTTCCCTGKGTCACAACCCATCTAATGCATTCCCTCATTTTTCAATCTATTTGTGCTTCTTGCTTGTCACTGAGAGCTGCCCCTCAGTGTCTTCTGCTTTTAATCTTTTCCATCCTTCCCTGTGTACTGTGGTCACTTCACCTCAGTTGTACATCTGCAAATCAAAGCAGTTTGATATGCCAACAAAAGACCYGTTTTCATGCATGCACACGGCATTGTGAAAGCCACTGGGAACTTGTTATCCTGCCTCACCCTACCAGCACAGTCCTTAGGACTGCATTAGATCACAGTTGATATAAAGAGATTAAATTCATGCTCAATATCACTCAATGGCCTTTCAAAAGCATCACACACGTCAGCTGACTRAACCTTACTGCCCTACCAAAGTGGTCTGTTTTAACTCTTCTGCTATAATAGAGGAACAAAACAGACTTGCTGCCAGTCACAGTACACCAGTAGCAGAGCTCAGCTCAGAACTGTGATGTTCTGCCAACAGCTGACTCGAAGCACCAAGTTAAACTCTGTCCTATGTGCAAACCCAGACACCAGGCAGGGCCTCAGCTGAGACCACGCTCCCCCAGCCTCAGCACAGATYCTGCACTACAGAAAAAGCTCCCTCCCTTTCCACATATTCGCCACACTTTGCAAACATTAACTAATTAGTTAATCTGAGGTTCCACTTAGAACTGAGATACTTTTTTTAGCACCTGATTTAAAGCTAATTAATTAAGATACGTTTTTGGCTTATTAAGCTCATCATAATAAGAACCTTATTTTGATTAGTCTAACACTGCTCTCTCTTATTTTTTTTACTCTAAATTCATATCATGCTTGATGAAAGAGTAAAAATTGCATATTGACAATTTAACAATGAACAAGATCAGCAGGAAATTTGCTCTTATAAAAACAATTGTGTTTTCCCATACTCTGTGATATCCAAAACGCTTTTGCTTGGTAGTAACTACAAAGGCCCACTTGTCCTCTTATTTACATCCAACATTGCATCCACTTCAGTGGAATTTCAAAGCYCTCTGGACCATTATCTTTAAGCAGAAAATGTTTCTCTATATTCCTCTCCTCAAAAGCACAGAAATATATCATAAACAATACTTGAAGGGAAACCAACAACAACTGTATCAATCCTCAGTTCTGTTGAGGAGAGAACAGAACCTGCTTATCTATGTTCCCAGAAATCTTAAATCTTAGATGCTGCTGMAAACCAAGCCCACTAAATGTCTATCCTTTTTGTTTTATTTGTCTACCTAAATTCACTGTCTGTCAGGTTTTTACATTCCTGMACTACTGATATGATATTCACTCTGACCTGCCTTAGAATAAAGGGTTAAAAAAGCAAGTAAACAAGTAATGACCTCCAGAAAGCAATAGAACACCTAAATCAGATTTTCCAACATAATCTTACTGACTACTAAGGAAGAAAAAGATCTTTTGCAACACATTTCTACCAGTCCGCATAAACATTTACATGGACAACTTTTAAGAAAGCTTTGACAGAAATTCCTCAATAAATTAATGACCTTGCTCCTCTTTTTTCATTGCCTCATGCAACAATGTTGTCCATTTTTTTAAAGTCATATGCTGCTTCACATTCCTCTGCTGCTTGTTAGAAGGAAGTAATTAATGAGTGCCTGGGAGAATTTCTTTTCATAAATGTAGTTCTTCACTTCAAAAAGTCCCAGACTTACTATAAGAGTATCTTTAATATTAGTMAAGATTCATTTATAGAGCTAGAGTTTGGCTATCTCATCTTTTCTCTTCTCATTTCCTTTTATTATTTTGTCCCTTCTGTGAAGACACAGGGCCGTAGCTAAGGTTTCCTTCCCTTTGCYACTGTTCTAAAGAAGCAGGCTCCCCTCTTTCTTCACCTTTCTTCATATCTGTCTATTTCTTTACATATTATTTATCACCCTTTGAATGTGCAATAACCTGCATCTATCACATACACAGCAGAATAATAAAATACATCTCAGACATGTAACTTGTACATAGCAGGAATCTTCAAGCAAGACACRTAAATTCAGCTTCTGGAAGAGCTATGTTACCATTAGCAGAACCTTCACAAAACAATTATTGCATCTTGGACTTCAAGGAAACTTCCAAAGTATCATTAAAAGACAAGCCTAAGAACTGAAGCTCATAACTCTAATCCACAAAATAAAAAAAGATTTTAAAAAAGAAAAAAAAAAGAGAAAAAAATAATATAATAAGATCAAGACTTTAGAATTTCCCTTGTGCCAAACATCACTCCTACCTCATTGCTCCATAGGAGATAATTACTTCTTTTTCTGTATTCTCAGAGGAGCTACTGAACTTCTCTCCTCCTGCCTTTGCTAACATATTACCCTATCTTATGACTACTAAATCCTACCTCTTTTTTGTTTCAGACTGTGAATATAATTCAACTGGGACCAATTTTCATAAGTGTTTTGTTTCTGTTTTCTTACCTGAAAAAAAAAGYCTGTGCAAAAACACTTGCTTATTTTTTCCATCTGTATCAACTGCTCTAAAAAAATACMCTTTTTCATTCAAACTGTGATCACCACATGTTCTCTGCTAATGGAGAGACTTTCACTGATTTGGTAGAAATGAGATGACAGTTTTTGCCCTCATGTAGTTATGACTATATAAGCCAGGACTGTTCAGTCRTGCACCAGCAACATAATTCCACTCATTCTCTCTTTTTCCATTAATACTTCACATAACCTCTAAAGGTTTATTGGCCATCTGGTCAATAATAAGCCATTTTGTAATAAACTGGGCAGTCCTGCAATATTCAGTGAATCTTAGAGCAAGACCATGACTCAAAAAAAGGAGAGAGGTATATTGTGGGCACAGGTATGAAGCAGCAGCATCCAGACATTATTGCTCTCATTTGCAGAAGAAAGGCTCMATGGAAATCGGCCTCCTGGAAAATTCAGCASTTCTTTCACCCACAGGCTACGCATGTATGTTCAAGCATGAATGTAGCAGGGACTAACTTGACAGAAGAAGTGTTAAATGAAAGRATGAAATGTCTGTCTTGAGATCAGTTATAGCTTTGAGGAGCCATGAGTGTGATAATGAARAAGGTAYCATCATGGTGAGTTAGATTAGGTCTGTAAAGCACTGTGAGTCATATGAGCTGAGTTCATTCTATAGAGAACAAATAGTAAAAACAATAATAAAAAAACCTATACAGTGAAATCCAAAAAATTGAGAATAATATCCTTGTCCCTGAAGCTAATTTGTGTGCATGTGCCTATGCCTATATTGCTTCTGGCAAGTTCCTTCTACAGCAGGGAAGCTGTATTTACCACATGACTTMCATGGTATCCTGTAGCCCTAAAACACAATTACTTTTATGTTCAAGTRCTTGAAATAATGTGAGGAATGTTCTACATTCCACCCAAATGTTTTTATCATGGACGTTGTTTATGACAGGCCCTGGGGTTCTGTGGTTGTTAAGGATGGGGTGGTGAAGAATTGCACAGGSTGAAGAGAGCTGACAGTGTTGCAGTTTTATGATCACTCTTTTTCAGTGTAATTCCTGATATGAATGATCCCCAGATGAAGTCAGGGCGCTTTGGAGAAAACTGGTTTGAACCATCCAGGCAAAGCCTGTGGGAGAAGGAATAACTGAACATTGCACTCAGCCAGGGTCAAGCACTCAAGTTTGATTCTTTTCATTTTACCATTGCATACATCCTTGAGGTTTCACTGCTAAGCAGTTTTTCAGACTAACACATTTGAAAACAAAAGGTCACTGTGAGAAACATCTATTGTAGTAAGGCTTTGCCAAAGAGATCAAAAAAAGGGCTGCATTAGAGGGGAAAAAGAAAAATATTTGGAGCACAGGAAGGAGAGCCTTATTCCTTTTGGAAGAGTGTAAATAGGAGGCAGGAGGAAGAGAGCTGAAGAGAGAGGCAAAGGTAAAGAGAGGACAAGGCCAAATAGATTGTATAAGAGTGCAAATAAGAGCAGAGGAGGAAAACCAAGCAAAATTAATCAAGCTGGGAGCAAAGTGGAAGCTAGCTGTAAAAGGTCACAGCAAGGTGTGCTCATGGGATTGAATCAGGTTTTAAAGCAGGCAGGTGAGTCAATGTGCTAAAAAGTTGCAGATAGCCGCAGGAAGATGAGAATTTAATCCACAGGAGAACTAGAATAGAGGGAAAGCAGCATGTTTAAGAGCAGTAAGATAGAGGTAGCTCTGGTGTTATTTTTTAAATGATAATTTAAAAAGGCGTCTTGGGCTTGAAGTGGGCAAAGTGAAAGTGTTAGTAGTTAGCTGTGAGTAGCTATTGGCCTCCTTTGGTCTCAGTACTAACCAGATGTACCTGATACATGCTCTGATGGCTTTCTTCCTCTTRCAAGTTTTACTTTGTCTATGGACTTCAAGCTATAGGTGGTGAATGAGCTCAGGCACAGCTGCACGTTRATGCTGATGGTATCGCAGTGCAAGGGCACTTTCAGTAYGATCTCTCTTCAGGGAGTGCCTGAAACYCAAGSTAAGACCWCTGRAAGAGCAAGGGTAGACATGARTCTTTACATTTAAGCATCAAACTTTGAAGGTGCAGATAAGCTCAAGTCAGAGTTCTCTGATTCAKCCTGGAGATCTCCACCACTTGGATAGCTCTGCTGCTCCCCAGAACCAATGCCTAATCACTCCAGCTGACCTGCAGCATTTGCTAACGTCTTTGCAACTAGTCCAAAACCTCATCTGACTCTTCAAGCAAATGAAAAGTAAACAAAATTTCTACTAAAAAGAACTTCCAAGAAAGGTGAGTGCATCAGGATGGATAGATGACTCAGTGTAAACACAGAAATAGTGCTGAAATCCCAAGCTCATTGTAATCTTAGAGAAACACTGTTCAGCACAGGAAATTAACARTATAACAGAAGAGGTTTGGATTAGTCATTAAATGGCTAGACAGATATATGACTTGACGACAATATCTTGAGTCAGAATCAGAAAACATATGGTCATTTCATTCYCTTTATTTCAATGTGTCAATCACAATTTTGAAAGATCCCCATCTTCCACCCTTCTTCAAAATTGGTATTGAGAATAAGCACACTGTGTTTTGTTTGGTCATGCAGGAAATGGCCACCTTAAGTCTATTACTTACTAGTTCATTTTGAGAACTATTAAAATGTGAAAGGAAGGTGAACTAAGCTATGTGTAATGAGAGGACAGACATATGGAAGTATTCCCAGGTAATAATAGGATTCACCCTGCCCACCCTATGACTGATACAGTACATACATTGCATGTTTTRCTCCTCAAATGCATTTGTCACACTAGATTGGATGACAGATCTGTTGCTATCTCACAAGATGCTCCCRAACAGCCTTGTCTCCAACTCCTGTGCCAAGAGGCTGCACTCTTCATCACATCCTTTTATTACAAAAAGAATTTAGCTGTGTGTTCAAAGACACATCAGAATTGAAGGAAGTGGATTATTTTGGCAAGCAAGAGYTAACATTTGGCTTGTTGCTGGTTGCATGCAACTGCAGGTATTAGCAAGAAGTGCAATCCAACAGGAGCAGGTGTGTAGGGAGAAGCAGTTGAWGCAGACAATTCAATGAGCAGTGCTGGGGGTGCATTGGAGGGCATCTCTCAGTTCAGTTTCACACAGTCTCTTGTACACAATACAGCCGCTCCGTGATGTGAACCAACCCATGATATATAGAGTGCGAAGAGGGGGTTTATTTCAAAAGCAGACTCTTGAGCCAAACTGAAATGTGAATGTAAACAGGTCCAAGGTGTGCTTAAAGACTTCACAATGCCARTGAATTTACAGGGCACAAGAACAAGTATGAAAATGGGATATAGGTAATTTGGAGASAGGAAGAAGGGAGCAAACAGTTTTAAATGAGACAAGGAAGCACAAAAACTATTAAGGAGCAGCTGTCTGATACATGACAGAACTTTGCCAATGGCAAGAGTTATTTGTGGTCTAACACTGCTGTTATTTTTTTTCTTCTGCATCTTGTAAATATATATTGTAAGCAGAGGCGAGGATCTCTGAATCTATAACATACATTGAGCCACTGCCTAGAATAAAATAATCCATGCAGTGCTGGGATAAAAATTGTATCTGGTAAGATTCCAGAGAGGAAATRGTCTATAKTCTCTTTTCATATYRCTTTTRCACAACTGTGAATGTCGTRGCTGATGGAGTTTCTCCTGGCTTTCACTGTTCTATGAAACAGAATATCCAAAAGTGTCTTCATGATAATGTCAACCAAATTAATACCTACCTTTCCTCTGTGTTTTTTTATTTCTAAAGCAACATCTTATTCTGTTTACAACATAAAGAAACACTGCATGTAAGTTAACTTTAATTTTTAAAATATTTTGAACGTGTTTCTGGCTTTTAAAATCTACTTTCTAGATTTAATAATGCACAGAATTTGTGTGCAAATAAATTCTTCCACACACTTAGAATCTGAGAATACAACTCAAGCRAAAATATTATTTACAATTTATGACTGAAATCACAATCGTTCATGGTTTTGTTTCACTTTTTTATTGCTTAAGAATTTATTTAACTCCCTTTACCACTTAACACCCTTTACCACACTGAATACTTAGAGTTCTACACATAGATGACAATACCAGTAAAATTCAAAACGCCTTTTTTTGGTACATTCTCTTTCAGAGATGATAATTTTTCTTCTAAATTTATATTACATACAGAGCACGCCCCAGTCAATCATTGTGACAATATATGGACTTCTATACAAATTTTATAGCCAGAAAAAACAATTGCACTGTTTTTATGTCCAGAAGAAACAGTTGCATCACTATCTATTGGTAAGGTATTTAATACAAGGGATATTACTTAATCATTGCCTTTTTAAATACCAAAGCACAATTTTGTGTGCTGCTGAGTAATACCTAGTGGGAACATTAAAGAGATGACTTTYCAGAGCTGTTGAGAAACCTTTTTATGTAACTGTAATATAATTTTGCAATTTTAATTTATTTTTGCTTTGAGGAGTAAGTATCCATGTGACTGTACTCCACCTGAAATCTTCAATGTCTGCTTTTATGAAAAATAGCACATAGGAGAGGAAAAATTGTTCTTTCAAAGTACTTATTTTATTTGGTTATTCTTATTTCTCATCTTCATTAATCTGAGGTTAGAGTTTTTATCAAATATATTGGTTACTTTTTTTGATAATGAAAAACCACAGTAACTAGAGTAAATAATGTCAAAATAGARTTTAATTCAATTGTATTGATGAGTCCATTTTTTTTTATAACACATGTCATTTCAGTAGCATTGSTGATTTTCACATTTCTTCTGAAAAAGATTTTTTCTCTGGCTTGCTTTGACAGGTCAAAAATTCTTTGTATGAGATCATTATTATGCCAGAAGAATTCTGACAGGACTGTGTTGAATTGATAGGAAACTGCAACAATGTGCTGTAAGTTTTATTAATCTTCATTATCTTCTAAGAGTTTTCTAATATCAAAAGGCCCGTTCTAGATGATTGAAATGAAAAGTTAGCTAATGTTTGCTGGAGGTAAGTAATCCTTTTGCAAGCTTTACTCAGTCCTTTTTCCTGAGCAAAACTACAATGCWGTCTTTGCAATGCTCTGACTTTTCTAAGCCCTGAACTGCTGATGGTTATCAGTAAGTTAGGGTGCTAGTAACAGTCTTACTGAATTAGTAAGTTATTCAATACCCAAGACAATTCTCACAGAGAGGTCAAAATCATCTTAATCAAAGTACTTTTTCCACAGCAGTAAAATGAACTGATAAGATCACTAAATCTTTCAAATGTTTAAGGTATCCTGGTTATCTCCAAGTTAAAACAGCATTTTGTTGATGTTGGCTTTTGAGCTGTTAGTTCATTTATTTCCCTTTATCTCCCTAATCTCTGAGAATTAAATTCATATTAGACATTCTCCATTCATAGGTGGTAAGTTCCTTCCAGTTAAATCAGAATYCTTACTTTTCTTCTTTTCTTTATCTCACGGATATGTAACTAAATACTCCAGATCCCCTGGCAGTAGCTTTCCCAGTTTTCCAGCAGACAGTTTGGAATCCAACCAGAGCAGCATTTTGTTTCATAGAGCAAAGCATAATGAGTGCACTTTAAGTCCAAAAGCTGAGTTGGGTGCAGAGTGGCCACATGGTTCTCTGTGGCTGACTTGARTGCATGGCATGTATTGGAGCATGATTGGGCTGATGGAACTCAATAACTGTAGTAGCAGAAATKTAATAAAATCAAAAATACTTTGTCCCAACTATAACAAGTGTACATTTGAATGGTAAAAATCTGAAATGCTCAGTGATTTTTGTTCTTTATGTTAACCATTTTTGACAGGTTAGGATGACTTAAGATAGCAAATACACCAATGTACACTGTTTTCTGAAACTTGGGATCTACTTTTATTCTTAAATAAAACAACTTTCTAAATCTTTTCCTGCATAATAAAATTACCATTTTCAACATAGATAACACAGATCCATGAGTTCTGAGAGGCTCAGTCTTACTTATAATTGCCTAGAATTGCAGTAGTAATATTAATGCATTGACTTACCTATAAAATTGAATGAAATTTTATTCTAACATTATTTACACTAGTTACTGTGTTTTTTCATCATCAGATATGTGCTACCTGTATGAATTAAAGATCACATATACAGCAAAAAAGTCACCTGTTTTTGGCTAGATACTCGGGTTTCTTCTAGTTCTATCCTTCTGTTATTTCCAAACAAAAGTCTCTTCTGCTTTTAGGGATAAAAGTTGTATGCATAGCATCATCTGACACTCTTTAGTTCCACTAGAAGATTTTTAATCAGCTACAGTTTTTTGCACCATCTAAAATACAAGTTCTGCTCTCTTTGTAGTTACCTGATGATGTAAAATGTCTAAGATGTCATTCATGTGGATGAATTATTAAAGCAAATTYAGGTGTGCTGAGCTTTTTACTTATTYMACATACATTTATAACCATTTATTRCAAATAGAGGGATTTACATTATATAWGTTCAGTRTTTAATTAAARAAACCCCAGACCTATCCAAACTACRCATTTTATCACATAYCTGGTGAYRCTGTTCCCAACAGTGCTATATCTCTTCACAGAWGATCATAAATTTGTGCAGCCATTGTGTTCCTCATCATTCTGTGGTGAAATAAATCCCTCTCTTGCATTGCCCATCTTCTCTAAAAGTATGGAAAGATTCACTGGGGAGTCAGATAACTGCTTAAAGTATGACTCACACATAAAGAAGGGTCAGTCTTTGGTCTGACTTTGGAGGAGAGTCAGAAAAGTGAAAGAGGTGGGAATTTCACTTTCATTTGCAGACTTCTGTTTTTAAAAAAAATACGAAATGCTGATGTGAAACAGACTATCACTGTTTCAAGTTATGCCAAGAATTTTCAAATGAAAATAATTTTAGGAYTTACATTTATAGTAAAAATAAAAGCAAAAACCTTGAAACCCAAAAATAATGTACTCAGTCTTATAATTCATTACATATGATTTGGTTTATATGTGCTCACATATTAGTATTTATATGTTTATATACATAACAATGGGAATACAGCTTAGTAACTATAGAAAGGATATAATAAATTCTTRATTTCTTAAAATCAAGATTGTTATACTAGGGCTTGTGAAGCAAGGGAAAACCAAAGGCTGCTCAGATTAATTTTTTTAACTAGTAGAATTTGACTCCTGCAGATATAGTTTTGGTTAGCTGTGGGCTTGTTTCTGGACAATGATATTATGCTTTGACAGGCAGCATTAAAGACTGGACAGCACAAGTTAAATCCTTGGTGCAAAGTATCTAAAATTGATGTTGTTTCTCCTGAAAATATGCCAAATAAATAATTATCCTTTATTTTTGCTGTGTGCAAAGAGTGCRAGTCTAGGAAATCAAAAGTCTCAATCACATCTTTGTGTCTTCAAATTGTATTTTTAGGAATTAATCATTGATTTGCAAAGAAATACCACAGCTGTGAGCTCGTCATTTTCCCACTTTCTTCTTTAGCTTTTTTTTTGGTCCTTCCCTTTATCTTCAACAAACAGAATTGTATTCTGCTCTGAAGACARTGAAGAAATTCCTGAAGTGTTTCTTTTCCTACCCATATTTTCTAAGTTCTGTRGAAAATGYRTGGGGTAAATATTCTRAACTCTYCTCARCCTTCTGATTCAGCATCATTCACAMWTTTTTCTTTCTCCTCTCTCTTCTGCATTTCAATGGCTCCATATTCAACATATTAATTTCTACATAATACATATTAATTTCTGCATAATATATCTTAAATGGGAACCCTAAACCATTAATTCTGAAGGAGCTCCAACCACTACTTATTTTGACTATTGAAAATAAGTAATTTTGGGTTTAATGTCATTCAGCTTTACCTTCCAGTCTTTGAATATTATGCTYTCATCTACTAGGCTGATGATGTTGTTTTCAAAAATATTTCTCAGAAATAWGGTATTGCATTTTATAATCATGTCATATTTTGATTGAAAATGTCAAATGCTTACAATCCCTCAGTGTCCCTGGTACCTGCTGACTTTTGCAAGTCAGTTTTGCAAGTTTGCMCTGCACTTCAAAACCTACTACTGGGTTTCAATATACTTAGCATCTTTGTGTCTTACTTTACGTWGTTTGTCTTAATTTTTTTGTGAGACCAGGAAATAAAGATGCCTCTCTTTTTCCACTTTTTCTTCTAAAGCTTAAACTAAAACACAAACAAGCTCTAGTTCTGTCTGAGATAATTATTGGAGCACTGAATAACCAATCAAAACACATTCTTTATGAATACTGGTAAGTATAAAGGAGAGTGAGTTATTACATTGTCACACAGTCCATGTCTTCTCAGAGATTTATTTAGGAGATCTTTATTTCCATAAAAARTGAAAATAAAATATTAAAAAAAAAAGCTTTCAGATCTTTGTGCAAGTTTTTAGTATTTCACATGGCCTGAAACAACAAATTTTTCATTGTTCCCTTACGTACACAGAGTAGCATCCTCTCTGAGTAAAATGATTATGGGTGATACAAAATAAACATTAAAGCAGCCAAGATCACATATACATGATCTCTGGAGAGTATCATCTCTCAGTGTTGTGACATTTTAATGAATTACTTAAGGTAATTGATGCAATTAAAACATTTCAGCCTGATCTTTTCTATTTGCGTAATTTCAGTTTAAAAATACCTAATGCAATTGGGTCATTTTTGATGAAGGGCAAGTGTTGGATTCTGCCAGCACTTGGAGGTTAACCAGAAGACTAAGCTATCCTCAAAGGAGAAACACAAGTCTTGAAAATTTTTTAGAACAGAAAGATTCTAGGCATATTTTTCTGCAGATCATAGAATCATAAAATCACAGAATGGCTTGTTTTGGAAGGGACCTYAARGATCATCTAGTTYCAAACTCCCTGCCAGGGCAGGGACCCCTCCCACTAGTGCAGGCTGCTCAGATGCTGCTAAGGAATCACAATTAGATTATACCATGTTTCTAGCTGGGTGCAGATAAAATGCCTTTTCTCAGGCTTCTGTGAATTATGCTCAACTCTTTAGATTATCAGGTCCTTTGTTGCAATTAATTAGTCTCAAAGTCCTGTCTAATTTTTTGCCTTTTTGAAGATGTAAATACAGCCTTTATTTACATAAAATACTGCAACACGTGAACATGTTGATAGGAATGATGGAGATTAGTTTTATCYAAACYCTAAGGCTCTGTGGTTTTRGACAGTTTTTTARAATGTGCACCTCATGTTTTAATTTACAGTATTGAACAATAAAASTGTTAATTGAAATCTTCTGTAAATTCCCTTTGTTGGCAGWAAAGATGCTGTAGTCCAGTGGATTACATTGCTATGTTGTATTTAAAGAACAAAACATTAMTATTCTGGTAAGTTTATTCTTTTCTTCACCATTCTAATAGTTATTTTTCATTGTGCAATTATGATTTAATTACTTTCTAACAATTTAATCTGTCAGCACTTTCTAACAGTTTGAATTTAGTGAGGAGGAGGTACAGCTGTTAATACATTCATGGCCAGTTTCAGGGAGGTCATTACATTACAAGAATAGCCTCTAATCATTTCTAAGCACTAATTTCTCTTGGGCATGCACGGACTGCCAACSCATTTTTAAATCCCTTGCTACACTTCTCAAGGAACTTGCAAGCAGCCTTGCATTAGATCTTGCAAAAAATATTCTCATCCCTCAAATACTATAGTTACAAAATGTTTGGGAATTTTTACTCTAAAAGTGTAGTTCTTCAATACAGATCAACAAGCATTTCATGAAGAATAAGACTTTCAAACACTAAACCAGAACTATAAGCTCTGAATAGCTCCTAACAGGTTTGCTACCAAAATCACCTTTGTTTCTACAAGAACAATGGGACAAATTTAGACAGAGTATAATCTAAACTTCACAGACTTCAGAATTCTGACATTTTACAGTAGGGCTTGAATGTTGGTTAAAGTGGTATTTTCAGTACCTCTTCTAAGATGAAGTTTTGAAAATGCAAAGAGAAAGTTGTGCTGAAGCTGTGCAAGCCCTTCAGGAATTTAGGCAGAACAAAATGGCAGGTTAGCAAGGTTCACAATATGAGCCACATGCTGCCTTCAGAAGCAAGCAGAACACACTTCATTATGACACCTGAAGTTACAAAATTTGTAAAATATACATGGATGTTTTTTCAGCATTAAAAATCAAAATTAAAAAACCTTAAAATCTAGAAAGAACCAGCTGTCTTGTCACACATATTTTGTTTAATATTTAGATTACTTTTATCTGTATTTAGAATTTTTCCCATTGTCATGATTTTTGTTTTAGCAAATTGTGCCAGTATTTTGATATTAAAACACATTGATAGACTAAAGACTGTATAAAATAAAAGAAAACAATACAGTTTCATGCTTACAGTCAACAAAACCAAAGTCATTGCCTTTCGCCATCTTTCTGTGCTCATTGATATTGCAAAGCTCAAGGAAAAGTAGGTGACTAAAAAAACCAACAAACTCTCAAGGTACCAGCCTCCACACTGCAGTATGTGCTTTTCATTATGAATGTTTTATACAGGAGATGTGCAGCAGTGTGGCTGCTTCATTAGCCCTGGGTTGTGCAATATCCAAGTATAAAGTTGGCCTCATTTCCATAGGTGCTTACAGCTCATTATCTAGTTTGTGTAATCTTACATTTACTGTATTGCTCTGTAAATCAGGCCAGCATCTTTCAGTAGRGGTAGTAATTAAAAAGGAGACTGAGGATGGGATGTTCAACTTGTGTGATAAATAAGACTGAATGTAAGTAGGGCTTATTTATCACAGTAGGGTATATTCATGTTGCAGAATGGTTCTAACAGCTGACAAATCTAACAAATCTAGCAAGAGAAAATTATATTCTGTAGAAAACTTAAGAAAAAATATGTTCATGCATGTACAAAAATATATAGCCTCTAGCCCCAGTGCAGACTCTGCCTGTTAATCCACCATCCCAGCATATYATCTTCTCTCTTTTTAATCATTTTCCTCCAAGTTTTCACTCCACAGTCCATCATCATTGCTAATTCCCTGTATTTCTATTGTTCATCTCTGCTTTCCTTCCCCAAATTAAGGCCTGCACCTTAAGTCCTTCAGCTGCTTAAGGCACATGGTATCTCTACAGCCCTGTGGTGTGTGCATTGCCCTGAGCCTCTTTCTGTGTCTTGAAGTAAGGCTTTTTCTGAGCTGCTGTTATTCCTGCAGAAGCAACCCTACTAGCTCTTTAAAAGATGTGGCCCAAAGCAACAGCTGCAATTTATCACTGCATTCACAAACAGTTTTAGATTTTCCCTCCCTTACAATTACTCCAGTTCTCACATCATCCTGGCAGAATRTTTCTTACTCAGTGAAAGAAGCAGTTTGACTTACCCATCAATGAGATGTGGGCTATTACTGGGTGGGAGCTTGGTATGCAGAGAAGCTCCAGTTTTGCAGCCCTTCCTGCTCCTCTCTGGAAGTGTTGTGCTGCCACTGCTCCATGGGATTTTCATTGCCAGTACCACTAGAAGACACAATCCCRAAATGTACTGTGATGCTTGGAGAGTCCTGGTATGATGGCAGTGAAGGAGCAGTAGTAGAAGTCACACTTTCACTTTCCCAGACACAGAATGTGTCTTGCTTCTAAGTGCTGCCAGCTGCTTCAGGAAACATTTCCTTCAGACAGATGAAGAGTTTGTTTGTAATTGCCATTATTTTAATTGTGTGCCATTTACTTATGTAAAATCTTAATTGGGCAAAAGCTGGCATTTTTTTAGAAGAACTGACTACTTAAGGGTCATATGTATATATATATTTTTAGTACAGTCTTGTTTTTTAAGAAGCAGTTCTATTAACAAGAAAATAATTCTTATGATTTGTAGAGCATTCTAAATAATTGAAAAAAGAAAAAAATAAAAATCAGTGAAGAATTTGATAATAATTATTTGCCAAACAGGAGGCACCATAAGTTGTATGGATAAATAGTGACCTCTTATTTSTAAAAATTCTTTGAAAATGCTAGAAGTATATTATCACTGTACAAGAAAAATACGTGGTTTGCATTTATTCAAACTTTGATTGCATTTTGTTCAGTTTGCTGATGTCCCAGCTATGCACTGGAAGGAGATYCAAGCCAAAATTTAGGAAATCTGAGCTGAGACAGAACTCTGCAAGCGAAGGATGACACATTCTCTCCTAATGTCCAGGTCAGACACCTCTCTTCTTCTATTTTGTTCAACACCACCAGTGTCTGGGGATCATAAATTCATAAATTACTGTGAAAAACTCTCTAGCAGCCATCTCATCAAATGTCTCTAAGGATCTCCCTTGTTTCCAGGCAAAGCAATGTATAATCACAATAGTTACTCACCTTTTATGAACTAGAATTTTCCTGTTGCATCCAGAAATTTGTCCAGTGTCCCAGAGCCAACTGTTCAGAAGGAAAAAATGATCCTGCTGAGGGCTTGGATCATAGGGGCCTCACCAGAGGAGTGGCTCTGCCCACATGACACTGAAAATTAAAGACTTACTGCATGAATGTGGATGTCTGAAGCGGATATGGAGTGGGAGTTACAGGCCTGGAAGAAGAAGATGAGGAGAGTTTGGGGGTCAAATGCTATCTGCTAAATTCTTTTTACTGCCTGAAAACAAACACGAATTGGGAGGTAACAAAACAGTACACTACACTTTTCAATACTTGAAAAGAAAGTTTCATTACTAGATAGCCCGGAGCTATGCATGAAGTTGCTACCTAAATTTAWTAATCTAAATTAGGAGGTTAGTATGGAATTCAACTCACCAACTTCTGGCATTTACAATATAAGCTGAAGGCATATGCACTTAAGRAAGTAATTTGAGTCTTCTTTTTAAGGTCAGTGGAAGAAGCAGAAAGTGATTCATTAGACCTTTTGCAGACATGCAGTTTAAAGAAGATTTACTCCCTAYTTTTCCCACTGACCTTGAAAAAGAAGCCTCAAGTGACCAGCACAGCTCTTCATATCTGCATTTGGTCAGAAAAATTTCATTTTTAAGCTCCTTAAAAAGTCTACTTTCAGTAAGAAAATCAAAGGAGAAGCCACCCTTAGGTACATTGAGCTGTCTTCTTGCTACTGACCACATAAGAAAACCAAAGACAGGTAGATTTAGCATTTCAGTGCTGTATTTACAAATAACACATCAATAATTCCYCTGCCCTAATTTTTCACTGTTAATTTTTGCTATTGGTGGCAATCTGAGAAGTCAGAATGTATTGCATATTAATTAAGTTGGTTGARGATGTAGATGCTGTTTACATTACTTACACCCAGACAGGACAGGATTCAAAAATGTTTAAAGAAAATAGACAGATTGGTAGTGTGASAAGCAGAATACAAGAAACAGGAACTCTGGAGAAATTAAACATTAARATTATAAAATATAGATTTTATTATAGCTATATATATAATAACTTTGAAAAGAGCAGAGCATACAGAATGACTCAAACTCCCTGTGTACCACTGCCATCTTCGTGTCTTTGAGGTCAGCTGAGGTTGAGGACAGCTGTTCTARTAAGAAAAACACAGGCTTGGAGTTTTTTTGTAAGGATACAAAGATTTAAGTAGAAAGGTACTCATTGGAATGTAATAGTGATATTTAGAGATAGGTGAACTTTTAGAAGAAAATTGTTAAGATGAGAGAAGTGCTAAATGACCAACTTCTCCTTATGTGAAAAGGAATTTTATAAGGAGTAGAAAAGTGAAATCTAAGCCTATGTGAATACAGTAGAAAATTTCTGTAAGCTGCTCTGCTTATACACATGGAYAGGTGCCCACAGCAAAGACACCAATTTCTGTGAATTTAGAGGTGCTCTGAGAAGGTCAAAGTCATCCTCCTGACAAGAACTTGAACTTGTCAGAGGAGATAAAAGCTCTCCAATCCATAATGAAATTGAAACTTTGATGGATGCCTGTCCTTTGGGAACAGCTCACAGGAATCATGATTTTACAATGCTGTAGAATAATCTTTGTTKCTGTCAGACAAAGAGAAGATAAAACAGGGTCATGCTCGTATTTCGTGTATTCCCTTGATGCTTCGAATTGTCTTTGTGTACTACAGGCTGTAGAGYCTTCTAGAGTAAACAACTTGCATAAATTGGACAGAATACAAGGAAGGGACAAGGTTTTCYCCCTACAAAAAGGTCTTTGGACTGAATCAGGCTGAATCTAGGTCAGTGCCTGAAAAGACTCCGTCAGCACTCCACAKATTTCTAATAGTTATCAGCAGAAAGTGTAAAAGCTTGGCCTATGAAACCACAGCCCAGCTTCCAGCTGTGACCACAGTGAAAGCACTTAGAGTTGAAGCTGTTGTGTTTTTTTTATTAATAGACCCATTTTGATCAYATCCTCTAGATGGAGGATGTAATACATGTGCTGCTTTTTCCTGAAGCTTGAGCCAAAGTGTTTTTAAAGGATCCTTACACCTCAGCAGGAGGCTTGCATCATCTGAACAGTTCACCTGTCCCTCAGCATTTTCAAGTGAGAAGATAGCTTGAACTGATGTCATTTGATAATTAATTTCTAATTACCTCTGCTGTTCTCTACATATATTCTAAAACAGATGATTCAACAAGCTTATCAGACACTTTCTTTTATAACCACTAAACCCTGTTTACTGCAATTATTGTTTGTATAGACATTTTTAGTATATACCTATTTTACAACATTAATTACAATTATCCAATATAATTACCTAATTTATTTTGTTTTCTTTTTAGGCCCAAGCATAAAACAAAAAATTGTTTTTATTTAAAGCAGAAGTTGATTTCATCTTTTACTCATTCATAAATATCCTTACATGTCTTAGATTTTTCTGCTATATATATTAATAATATTAATAGAATTCAAAGTCAGAGAAATATTTAAAATGTCTGTTTGACCTCTTAGATAATATTGAGTTGCTGAAAGTCATTGCTACATCTGATTTGCAAAATCCTCATTTGAGTGAATTTTTGAGAAGGACATCAATCTTAACTGAGGGTGATGAAGAATTTGTCATGTTCCATTATATTCACCCTCACTGTCTCACTACTAAGTATGGCATAATTTTTCCAGTTTGGACTCTTCTAAGTTCTTTCAGTTGTTGATTCAAATTCTGATTATATGAAAAATCCCTTAATCCTTTTCTTGACATCATGACCTTGACACTTTCTAGGTGAGAGARCAGTTGAGGGAAGCAAAAGGCCACTGAAATATATTTGCATCTAGCAGGTAATTTGATCCTAAGCATCGCTCTTTTGACTCTTGGTCAGTCTAAAATGAAACCTCTTCCTCCCCCTCATCTGGAACATCAGTGTTTTTAAGCCACTGTTTTGGCAAACCCAATTTTTTGTTTCTTCCAGGTATTTGTTCAGGTTTTTGAGGCCATGGAAAATAATCTATCCCATTGCCGTTTAATTGTTCTTCTCATGGGACTAGACACAATATAAAYTGAACTTCATTCTCTGCCATGAAAATATTATTCAATGGAATAAGWCTAACAAAAATAGTGACAAATTCTCATGTGGGTGTACAACTGTTCAAAATCAGATCCTAAAGTACACACTACGGATGACTAATAATTATTTACATCTAAACTCCATTTGAAAATAGTATCAAAGAATTGGCCATTTATGCTCACATACTCAGTGTGTGGGAGATGAAATTTTATTTCACTMTTTTAAAGTATTTGAAGACAGTCTTTTAAAAATACCCCAATCACACAAAATCAAAACARAACCCAAAAGGACASCAATTATGTTCTACTATTCAAAAAAGGTGCCAGATACACCACATGCACATTTCATCATTTGCTACAGGCCATATGATAGCAACTTTCTATTTACTGTAATAACACAAAAGGCTGATAGTTTGCTGATGAGTGTTTGTCCAACTCCTAAATTTTTSKGGGGAAAAATAGGAACATAGAARAAAAAYTGCCTCACCGAAATTCTGCTGTYKTTCTATGTCTRTGTTTTTTCTCTTCTTTCTCMTTAAGAGGATCTTATATACCAGTTRCATATGCATACACACCCRTAAAAATYTCACACATTCTTWTTTTTTTAACTAAAAGATAAATTCAAAGAAACAATTATCAATTAGAATGGTACACCAATATGTGATTTTCAGAACTGCCTTCYAGTGTGTAACAAGAGCAAGTTCATACATATGTTATCTTTTATAACTTCCTTGTAGTTTTTCTCTTGATAACTTGTGTAAAAGTAAAATGGAACAGGGCTGCTACAGGATGGAAATAAAAAAAATTGTAGACAATAACCTGAAAAATGAGAGAGCCTCAGGACCTCAAGTGGGGAAGTGGTTTTATGATATAGTATATCAGATATTATTGTACCTGAACAATTATTCTGTACCTGAACACAACCAAAAAACAATAAACCAACATACATARTATATTTTGAGCATGTCCTAATGTAGTAATAAGAGAATTTTAATTCTCAGATTTCTACTTGCTGTCTCTGTTTTTCAAAACTGCCTTCAAATTTATGTCTGCTTCTACACTCTCTGCAGTGATTTTCCTTGTACTCTCTAAGAGCATTGAGAAGAAGAGAACGCACTCTTCTAATTACTTTTTTTGGAAAGAGCTGCAGAAATATACTTCTTTTCTACTTTTTGGCCTTCTGGCCATGCTCAAATTTGCAGCTGCAGTATTGAATAGATCACTTTTAAGGATTAGATAATACTGCTGAGGTGACTTCTCAGATTAAAATGTGTCCTCCTTCCCTGACAACTTTGGTCTTTGAAATAAACTGCAATATTTGGGTTTGCTCCAGCTGACATTCCATTTTTGTTATCACATCCCAGATTAACACATATTCAGAAGTTCTTGCTAGGAAGGGACTTGCTACTGATAAGAAATGAAAGAGACTGATTGTAAATGTAATTAATGCCAATAGAACATTAAGTAGCAAAAGGTTTTATAAGTSCAGTATCTCCTTCTGTACAGTACTGCTGGTGGTCATCTCWRAGAAGTATACMAAGCAAATTCAGATTKTTCCCCATATAAAAGAGAGGGAAATACATTGATAAAACATATCTTTTGTTCGAGTGGACCAGATTATGTTGAKTCAGGATACTTATTCTTATGTATGCTTAMAAGAYACTGGGTAAACAATCAAAACCTATTTCTTATGGAGCATTTTTAATCWTGGTAGAGAATATTTAAGCAGCTCTAGGCAAGGAAAAATATATTAAGAATACTCTGTAGGAGGTTTATTTATGATAGCAGCATAGTATTTGCAGCTTAAATAATGRTGCATATATCTTTGCATCTGTGTAAAAGTACTGGGATTATACTATGGATAAAAACAGATGTAATATGTTTTTGCCTTTATTTATGAGAGTCATTTTAGTATTAACTTTAAATAGCATCCATCTGTAGGAACTCACATTTGTTGCTGTGATTAATATAAATTCTTTTAAGCTATTTCTCTTGACCCTAGCATCATAGAGCAGTTCAGAGCAGCAATAATAAATATTTTTACTGGATTTGTGTTGKTTTACATGTTTTCTGAGTGGATTTTTAAAGAATCCTAATGTTTTTATTTATTTTACTAATAATAGTGGAAATCTCAAAGTCTGTATTATAAAATACGTGGTAAAAATTTGTTTGGCTGCCCAAGGACATAGAACTACCCAGGAAGCTTGCACAGCTTTTTGCTAGTGCCCAAATGCCTCTCCCCAGCTATGAAGCCTGTTGGTTTCCCTGCCTTTTTCAACAAAATAGATTTCAGAAAGGGAGAGAACAATCTTGAGTGGTTTCTGTACCCATGCACTGATGGTATCTGCAGTCTGGAATAAGCAATTAATAGACTTGAGAAATACTAAGCTCCTTATTTCCCTTGTGTAGAGAGAAGATGTAGAGATTGTCTTGCATGAATGCAAAATCCAGCCCATGACAGAATTTAACAAATTACTGATGTCCAGTAAGAAACTTCCCACGCAATCCCCAATCAGATTCTGTTATCTATCTTTTTGCTCTGCATCGTATTACTAGATTGATGTGGCTGCTGGCATTAATCTAAACAGAAGCTTGGATTTTTTTTCYGAATTTACTCCATTATGACTTAATCCAGTATGACAAAGAATTTGTATCTCTGCTTTGGAAAGATTACTAAGTTACTAAACAGAGATGAAATAGCAGCAAGGGGAGATAAATTGAAGGACCAGAACCTTGGTGTTCATTAATTTCTATTGTTTAAATGTAGGTTTGAGGTGCTGAAAGATGTAGGTTTGAGGTGCTGAAAGAGTGCCTTCTGTCCTAATCAACATGATGAACAAGACTGCCAATGTTTTGTCTACCACTCATCACCAAGGAGAAAACTCAGCTCTATCAGATAACAATTACATACTCTACCTTCTCTGGATAAAATTTTGAAATGATTTGAAAATGTATTTCACACTATTACTGAAATGTAGTTGTCAGTCTGTTGCTGATGCTTTTGTATTCTACAGCTGGCATGCTTCTCCTGACAAAAGGCACAGTTTTTCTCATTGTAGTGGCCTCTGTTTTCCATCGTGTTGTCTGGTTTTGCAACCAGCAGCTGGAAAAGTTGGGCTGTTCTTAGTAAAGAGTGCAATTTAGGGCATTCATTTAGTACTGTACAAATACAGTTCTTACAACCTCATTTCCAGCTTGTGATATTGCCCTAAGGCTTGATCAGTGATGAAGATACCTTAAGGCTTTGGAAAAATGAAGGTACCATTACTGTATGTAGTGAGATATTTTATAAACAAGGATTGACCCTCAGAACAGGAGCACTGCTGTAATTGACCATACAGGACAGAAGTAGTGAGGAAACTGTCATGTTGCCTSGATGTTCTGGGGGTGGTTTGTTTATTTGTTTTGCATTCATTTTTGTTCCTCAAAATAATAATAAGAACAGTACTCTCAGAAAAAAAACAATGCCCTGCAATTTGTATTCAGTTGTAAACAAATTTGCTTTCCTGTAGCAAAAATGTAGAAGCACTTGCATGCATAAGCACCAGAAAATGAGAGAAAAATTTTTTCACTGACAAAAACTCTCTTTACCTCATCTTTGTTGGTTTCATTTTCAGAAAATCTGCTTTTGCATCTTTTGAAACATGCTCATTCCTCTTGGTCAAGAGAAACAAGGGGTTAATTTTACTGTGAAATATATTTATGTGTTGATTGTATCTAGCAGGCAAAAGACTTTAAGAAAGCAGGCTATCAACAAAATGCACGCTTAAAAGGCTCAGTCCATCCAACATTTTGTATAAAATCTGTCCACGTAAAAATGCGGCATAGCTTTAGAGTTCCCTTTTTTCTCTGTGAATCTAAGAATGAGCTTCAGGACTCAYGGTGTTTCTGAGTGCCTTAAGAAACCCATAGACAATAAAACTGAGAATCAGTATTTTGAAGCATCTATAATGGYTGGTTTTGAGCTTGTTATGTAGATACTATGCTCTCAGGTATGCAAAGCCAGTCAGGGAGAAATTAGCAAAAATACTATAGAATTATCCATGACCTTTCTAATGTAGAATTTCTACATTGACTCRGAGAAACCAACATGCTTTTGGAGCAAGTTTTTATAAAGTTTCCTAATAATGACTCATGAGAAAGGATAAAATATCTAGTATTTAATAATCTAAATATAATAAATATAATTTTATTATATTCTTTATCTAATTTAATATATTATAAACAGATTCTTTATTAAATTTAATAATCTAAATCTAATAAAATAAATATCGAGAGGTACATGAAAAATACTCTGCGAATAATGTTTAATATACAAGAATTTATAAAGTATCAGTTCACTAAAGTGGAGCATTAATAATATGTGCAAGCAATTATATCATGTCATAATAATTCAATTTTCTTCTCCTTTTATGTTGCTAATTTCTCATAAGTCTCACAAGTCAGCAATGAAATCATCTTTATTACAAACTGGTGGTAATGTGCAAGCCAGTAAATAAATTGTTAAAGAACCTCAGTGCTGTCAGCATCCTAAATTTACTAGTACACCTCTATASTGAATATTTTGCTACCATTTTTTTCATCTGTCAGGAAAAATGCATAGAAACCTACTGAGATATGATACACTGTGCATGAAAGAAATATCAATAGCACATTCATTTTAATTCCTTYTAATTCAACCCTGTTTATGAGGCTAGTTTTGTTGCACTTGAATGTAGCTTACTAWTATTGTTTCAGCTAGTTGGATATTGAGCTTTACCCAGTCCCATATAGAACTGGAAAAACTAGAACCACCTTTGCAATTTATTTTTCCMCAATCACTTCAGTTACAGGTTGGGTTGTTTGGGGTTTTTTTGGCTGGGGAACTAAAACTAAAACTAAACATTGCCCATGCAATATTAACTACCATTACAAAATGCATGCTGTGATGGTGATGGAGGAGGGGGAACTAAGGGACATAAATTTTTCAGTGACACATGACCAGAGACATATGGGACAGTGATAATGTGGAGGCTATGGACWTATCAGCAATCCCTCGTTCCATCAYTTCTTCAGCACAACTTGKGTTAAGTGGGAGAAATACTTGAATTTTTTTTTTGTGGACTTAGAAATGTCATTGTGAGTTAGAATTATAATTTGCCCACCATAAGAGGTGATGGAACAATTGCAGTTTCGATAGTTCCCAAAAACAACTATTCTTTAGAAAATTTCAGGAAGAAAAAAAAGGGGAGAGTTTAATTTGTATATTCCCTGTTGATTAATCTGGGAAGAGRCAGATTTTTAATTTTTTTGTATCTGTCTTTGGAATTGTATGGATTAAATCAGGATGCTGCCCAGTAGTTCAAAGAAAATATAGGCATATTCTTTCAGAAAATTACAAAATGGTTTTAGCAGAATGCAAAATCATTCATAAAATGTTGAACTATCTTCAGTTTAACTAACAAATATTTCTTTTGATTTTTATTGCACTTGATACTTATTGATGATACAAAAAATATTTGACATTCAAAAATTACATCTTCAAAGACTTCGAAGATAATACATAAAGGCTGCAAATACCTGTTTGTACTGATCTCCATAAAAATAGAATCATGCTCCATTCTGCAAAGGAAATCTTTCCCTTGTGAACTGGGAGACAATACTGTTAATCAAATATGAAAAAGAAAAGTCTGGTGTTTGATGCAAAATATATTGCATGATTTTCTCCCATTTTTTCCACCCAGATAATTTATAGTCCTGTGCAATCTCAAAGAAAAAGCTTAAGAAAATTTTGAGTTGAAGTCTCAACTGCTCTCAGTTGCTGAAAATGTAATTTTCATTTTTATATCATGAACCAAGCRTAGACCCAGAAAAAGAGATTGTTTAGAACTTAGTGATTCCAACAAACATGCAATTGYCTGTTTGCATTTTAAAACTACCTAGGCATTTCTTGAAATATAGTGTAGTGTGATTATTAGTCATTGATCATCAATAGTATTTACAAAGCACCCGCTTTAATGTCATTTTTGTGGAATTTATTCAGCATGGAAAGAATAAGATTTCTAACACAGTCACTGAAGAAAACTACAGGGACACATCACCTTTATTTCATTTTGCTTACAAATTACATTTTAAATGTGTTAATAGAGATTTCATTTATTTTGGTACAGCAATGATCACTTAGAGCATTAAAAGCTCTGACTATTTAAGAAGTGGACAGGAGCTCAGCTTCTGCAGAAAAGCCTTTCCTCTTTGTGATTGTAAATTGAATGAAAAGGAACAAAGAGAGGAAAGTGTTGCCTTACTTTGCAAGATTGTCAACAATTCATTATTTCTGTAGAAAATTCTCACTTTGAGCTTTTGCCTTCTTTTTTCCTGTGAAGTTATGTCCTACTTCCTCCTATGAGTCTTCAGGTCACCAAAAGGCACCAAAAATGAGAGGAACTTGGATGCATTCAGTAAGACCAGTGTGTTAAAATTAATGGGATTCACAGAGAGGAAAAGTGCCACAGGCAGCAATGGGAATAAAAGGCCATTTGCTTTGCTTTAGCAGGAAGAAAAGCCCTGCAGCCTAAAAAATGTGCTGCTGCTGCTTTTCTTTATATCCTTTCTTTCCCCCTTTTTCTCTTTGTCCTTCTCCTCTGTGGGAGGCCAAGTGGACACAAGGTAGAATGTTGCTGCAAAAGTACAGGAGTCACGCTGGGAGTTCAAGGAGAATTCTTAGTCCATGCACAGATGTGAGCCCATCCATATCACTGGTTCTCACTGGGGGTAGGTAGAACTACAGCAGAAAGGCCTATTTTGCTGTTTGTGGGAGACAAGCATACAGTGCAGTGACTGCTCCTGTCCTCTGGGCTATTGATTAACCCACCCTGTTCTTAGTACATACCTAGAAATCCRGGAGAGTCCAACAAATACCTGCTTTCTTGCTTTCCCTTCTTTTCCCTTCCCTTGCCTTCCCTGCCCTATTTTACAGAATGAACTGTATGATATGGAAACATGGAAAATAATGAAACTGTTGCTGTCCAGACAGCAGTTTGTTACCAATATCCTAACTTCCAAGCTTTTCTGCTTGGTTTCTTTTCTATTTTCATGCTCTTTCTGTTTGTTTTTCAGTCTATGGTTTTTCTCTGATAACAAATGTCCGATAATGCCAAGCAGAAGACTGGCAAATGTTTGAGCTTTTAAGGCAGGCTCTGTCACAAGCTATCCCACTACACAAAACAACAGAAGCTATAGTTAGGTACTGCAGCCACAAGTATTGCAGCTGATATCCAAGCCCTAAAGAAAAGCCAATCCATTAATTACAAAAGTAACAGTATTGTTGCTCACTCCTAAAACRGAGAGTCTGTGAAACCACAAATCACCTCAGGAACTGCTGTCAATGGCCTAATTAGTAGTACAAAAGCAAGCAACTGAAGTCTGTAATGCATCCAGGAAAGAAACCCCTTATATAACATTATTGACAAATTTAATAATTTAAAGAGGATGAAACATGATATATCCACAAATGCCAAAATCATTGGCAAAATTGATCTTTTGTATCTGCTTTCTCTTTCCCTAAAACCATGAGATGAAACTGGGTCATATTTTCAGGATTTCTTCCACAAACCTAGGTTATTCCCCTCCCCCAAAYACGCAACTTGCTAAATTCTCACTTGTTTGCAGAAAATATTTTGCATTGGATTCTTTGCTTGGTTGTTCTTTTTTAACTGAATATTTTGAATGCCATTAGATGGTCTTCCAAATTACCATGGGYCCACCAGCTATTTGATGATAACCTTCTTGGGCTGAGTAATAAAGACATGACAGAACCCAGCTATGGGATTTGCTTGTATGAGACACAGTGGCCCCTGCAGTGTGCTCAGGGGATTAAGGACAAGCCTTCCCTTTTTTTTTAAATTAATTTTGAAATTTTTATACTTGAATTTAGAAAGTGCRAAGTGAATGATGCTCCTAAATAAGAGGACTGGGTAGAGCAGCTGTTCACAAGGTAAGGAGACTGCATTCTGCATTTCAGGTTGAGTACTTATGCACTAGGTCTTGGCATTTCTATCTAATCTGGCCTGAAGATATTGGAGGATGCTCCAGATCTTCCTCCCTTTTTAACTGGTACCTGGGTAATTTTACCCTGAATGTGTCCTCTCTGCCAAGCTCTACCCATACCAATGTTTCTTCTTTTGTTTGTGAAAATATCTGGAGGCACATCCCACTGCCCTTTCAGATGAGCTACATCAGATGTCTTTCCCAGCCAGTTATTCCAGTTCTTTAAAATATATGTTTGAGAAGAAGACTGGAATCAGCTCACAGTGACAGGCTCTTTGCTCATAAGCAGTATGTCAGGTGGTTAGTGTTTAGGGTTCAAAGAGTAATTTTTACCTTTTTATCATGCTTTTTTTTGTCTCCATTTTGAACTGCTTTACAGCTTGTATTACAAGAAGAATTATATAGGTTTACTGCTTTATTAGATTTGGAGGATATATTGTTATTGTTAACAATCGAATTTTTGAAAAAATATTCTGTAAAGAATTGTTCAAAATGGATTCCCTTAACATATTCATAAATATCAATGTTTCCTTCCATACATTACTGGTAGAGAAAAGTAAATATAAAACTTYTACAAAATTTAGTTCTTTCTTTTGAGATGATAATGCTAAAGTGTATTAGAAGAGTATTGAAGGATATTTGAAAATCAAATGTAAGTAGTGATATTCTCATCTTGAATTGTGAATCCCTCACAGAAGACTGAAAACGTTTAATTACAGTTTGAATGAAGAAACTCCACTTAGGGAGATGGTTACATTGCAGCCACACTAAATGCTGAACAGTTTTCCCCAGCCTCTCTGTTCTCTCTTAAGTACTTTTTGCTTGGAATCCAGCTACCAGGTTGCTTGGAATCCAGCTACCATAATGTTGCTCAGTCCTCTTCAGGCTAGTCCATCCTCTTTGTTTGCCATGCTCAGACTGGGGCCCCACTGTCATTAACAGACTGGATAATTACTTCACCCTCAAATTTAGTTAAGACACACMCTCAAGGCAGGCAGCAAAAGAGGAAGTGCTGATCTCCTCTCTCTGGTGATCAGCATTAGGACACAAAGAAATGGGATGAAGCTGCATCAGGGTAAATTCAGACTGGACATTGGGAAAATGTCTCACCCTCCCCATGAGAGGGTGAATCACCAGGCTTCCCAGGGAARTGGTGACAACACCAAGCCTGCCAGAGTTCAAGGTGCAGCTAGTAGTGCTGCAAGCAGCAGGGATTTGGACTTGATGAGCCTCATGGGTCCCTTCCAAYTCAAGATATTCTATGATTCCATRTAATACTGAGATTAGKTTATTGATTTTGGCATGCTGCTAACCAGGCAGTACCACATTTGCCTAAAGTTAGAATTACAGGGAAAGCTCTTGAAGGAGTAGCCATGGAACCAACAGAAGGAACTTACGTTTGATCAAAACTTTGATTGTAGGGATGTAGCATTTATGGGATAGCCTCAAAACAGTATGTACTGAATTGCAGAAAGACAAGACAAGACTTCTCTCAAAGCAAACTCTTGTCTCTTCTGGTGGAAACCCCATGACTGCCTTCATTCCTAGAAAGCCAGTCCTAATTAACTCCCACTTTGCATTTCCCATTATCACAGATAKTCCATTTCTAAACTTCCTTTCCTTTTTGAATGGACTCTTCTATTTTTTATGCCTTGCTGCATTCACAGAAGAGAGAATCTTTTCTGGTTCCCAACCCCACWGAAGAAATACAGACAGAAGAAGCCTGTGAAAACTCTGCTTGGTATGTGATATTCAGGTATTTGTTACCAATATAGTTTCTTAGAATTTCAAGTGAGCTCTAGGAAATACATAATGAGTAACTGTGTGAATTAGAAGTACAACATGGTCAGTTGGGGRTGGATTTTTACAGGAAAGGAGGAAGCACATTCTTGGTACAAAATCAATCCCATGTAAATTCTACTTCTATTCCAAAGCATGGAGCATATTAAAGCTCTTAAAAAAAAGATCCCTAAAGTGGCCTTACTTTGATTTCTTGTAACGTTTCAAGAATTTGAATTTGTAAATTCTAGAACGCCTGATAAATTTGGTTGATAGGTTTAAGCATTTATGTAACTGCTTCAGGTTTTTCAGCTTCCAACTTTCATTACATAAGGGCAATTAAATACTTTATAGAAGGGAAGAAGAGCGCTGCAAATTAACTGGAAAACAAACAGCAATAACCAAGTATACCTACTAATACTAAGATACCTTACACTGCATCAGTCTTTTCTACCTTTTCCTCAGGACTATCACAATTGCAAATGTTTTCTGCATGAAAAAAAATCTTAGTGACGCATCCAGGAATTATCTGAATCCTTCTTGTGCAGCATAAAAAGAGATCATATGCACCACAACAATTTTCAGGAAAGGGCAATACATACTTCGACATTCAGTAGCTTGAATATTTACAGTAATTTCTAGGCTTTGCAAATGATCAAAATTCCACTTTGAAAAAAGTTCTTATTATTTTTAATTTTCAGTCCCCTAAAGAAATTTGKATTTTTTCCTTTCTAGAGTAGAGTACATAAACTGTGATGGCTGCAGTCCCTCCTTTGCCAGTTTTCTGACTTCACAGGGGTTTTAATATTTCATTTCAAGAAGATTTGGTTTAAGCCATTGAGAGTTCTTATGAGGAAAAATAACTCTTCCCTTAGAATACATTTCCTGTGGATTTTATTAGAATGTAACACATTTTGTACCMGAAGTCAGCACAGTTCAGCAGAAGCATGGCTCACGTCTTACATGTGGCTGTGATAGGTTGGAGCTCTGGCAATTCTGCCTGGCTCTGCATATGGCAGATACAAGGAAGGAAGCACTGCTTGCAGAGATAATATCTGTGCTCCCTCATTCAGCTTTTGTCTTCCAGTAGAACCTCCAAGAGGTGCAGCTAAGGATACAGCTGAGTGARTATGAGCTAAGATTGTTTCTTTGAAGCTGTGGCTCTAAAGGCAAATGTAATGTGTCAATTTATGTTAATCTGATCCCAGAAGTTCATAAGAAGGAAGGCTATCCTATATCCCAAGGATCTCACACACATTCAGTCCTTTCTGAATCATAGTCATCAATGATTCAGCAAAGTGTTGGTCACTTTGGTCACATTAATACAACTGCACAATCAGGGCATATTCAAATGGGTAAAATTAAGTAAGAACCAACAGCTTTTCTGGCCAGCTCCAGCATGTCTGTTTTTGAATATGTTAAATATATGCATGAGGAAGAAGAAGAGTTTTAGGCCAGAGAAAAAGACTACATCATTCATTCTTCCCCATTTTTCWGAAATGTGAGACACTATACACATACATGTTTCAATCTTCAGACCAACTACTGCTTCTTGGGGTGAAAAACAGTTTGTCAGCGACAGAACATTGACAGCTTTGACTCATGTCCCCTAATATAATCAAGAAACAAAGCTGAGCCAGATGAGGGGATCTACACCAATGAAAAACCTAACCTTGAYTGTTGGAATTTGCATTTGTTTCCTCCTTTGAACTAATTTATCTTGGTAGAAAACCCCTCTGGCCCTCTAGCTGTAAATCTTTTTGTGCTAGAAATCTGCTTCACTTTTGTTGTCTAAGTAGATTCACTTTCCTGAAAATATTTATTTTTGCCTTGTATTACAATTCACAAACTAGTACACATTGCTTGCTTTTTATCACCATCTTATTACAAGTGGGTTTTTTCCTGTTAGCATTTGGCACCAATAGTTATTCATTTCCACCTCCTTAAAATAACAGTTGACATATTCTGTATTTTTGTTTTTCTGTACCTTAATTCTCCTTCACTCTGTGTTACTTWGTGAAATAGCATCAGGGTTGTAAAGTAATCAGGAGTTTGTAATGCAGCTGTCAACATCACATAATTAATTTGCCAAGCCCTATTGAGGCTATACCTGTTTGACAGCACATCTATAGTATTTTCAGCACCCCTGCTGGTACTTATGTTAGTAAAGCCCTAGCAGAGAAACAGTGAAATCCTTTACTGCACAACCACTGGATTGAAATTTCCTCTGGAGTGTGTAATCATTAACACAAAACCATGGTGCCTTTTCTGGCTACAGAGTGGAATGAATTCCAGGAGATCTTATCTCAATCTTTAGGTCTTTTACAGGCTACTTAATTTTTGGCATGTCTTCTTTGTATCTCAAATTTTATCTGCTAAAATGGAATAACTGCTTCCTTTCTTTCTCTGATCTCTGTCTTGTTTATTCAGATAGAAAGCTCAAGAGGCAAAGAGTATCACTTAATCTATACAAAACCTTGCGCAAGATCTCAAGATCTCTGTCACAGCAAATGTGAATTAGACAGTGTCTGTAATTTTTTTTAAATTGTACCTCAGCCATAAAGTATGCTAGGCACTGATTAATAATAATCTTTAGAAAACTTGTCCTGAAATGTTAATCATGTAGGTAATCCTCTGGGTCAGTCAAGCTTTATATAAAATACACTTATTTGTAAGGACTTGATTCCCTGTAACTCAAACCACTCTAAATCCAGGTTGCTACAGCTGATTCTTCTTCTCTCCTGAACCAACCATGGGAGAACATTGTCCTCCAGCTTTGCTCTTCTGTGTGYAGCTGGTCTGATTAAAACGCAACTACCCCAAATGCTGTTAGATCTGTTAGGCCATGGTAGCAAGATAAGCTTGTAGTTAGAGAAAAAACAAGTGTCATATTGCCTCATGGGTCTTACTTAATCTTATTTTAGGTGCTGTCACACCAATAAACATCTTTCTGGTCACACAAGGAAGTCTGATGTGGGGAAAAAATGTCTTTTGTGACATAACTTTTTGCTTTCAGTGAAAAATATTTCAGCAAATAATCACCCTTTCACCTGTATTGCACTGGAAGCCACCATCCAAATGCTTATAAAGACTTCAGTGAAAAATGTTTTAAATCAACTGTATCTATGGTAGACAAGATGGCACAAATACAGGTGAATAGCTTTTTCTTCTACGTTTTATTTCAGTTAGAAAACATGTTGTGTTAAAGCTTCTTATACTGTAGCTTGCAGTTTGACACTAATTAGAAAGTTCTAAGCTAATTTCCAAAAGTCAGTTAGAATTTAGGTAATTTTCTTAAGTTCAGAGTAATAACTTCAAAAATTAGGCAGAATTTATTGAAAATTAATTTTCTGTGTTAAAAATGTTTGGATTATTTGAAAGTATACTCTTTTGTATAGTAGAAAATATTTTGTAGATAAAAAATGTCTTATATGTAAGATTGCTTTGGATAATTCCCCTTTTAATACTTTTTGTGCTGAAAATGTTGCTGAGTAAGTACAAACATACACTACAGAGGTACTCTGCTAATAATAAAAAAAGAAAAGTCTTTGTGCTATTTTGTTCTTTTTGAAGTACATTTCTTTCTTTGCACCATATTAAGCCTTGTGAGAATATACTTATGGGAGGTTTGAGTGCTGATCTCAGAGACTGTTCTTTCCTTACTCTGCCCTACCAATCCATCCATAAAAGAACATTCACTAATGTTTCCTTCTCTTTGTGTTACTTCCCCCACCCCCTAACTGAATTTATTTTTTTCACATTCTTTTTTGTTTATGTTGTGGCATTCAGGCATTGGAAGGGCTGCTCAGGGAAGTGGCACAGTCATCATACCTGGAAGTATTCAAAAGGTGTGTGGATGTGACACTTGGGGATGTAGTTAATTGGTGAGTAAAGTGTTAAARATTTGATTCAATTATCTTAGAGATCTTTTCCAACCTTAATAATTCTATGATTCATGTAAGGTTGTTCAATTTTTCTCTCCTGTTCCGCCCTACACCTCAAATTGTGCAGATGTAGAGAATATATCCCTTGTTATCAACCAAAATTTATGTATGTCTTGAAAATAAGAGTGAAAAAGCATTCCTCTGTCCCTGAACAACTGTTAAAAACATTATCCCTTACAGTATTTTTTGTCTGCTGACTGCCACTTCTCTAGAACAATTTTAACAACTCACTTCAGAGCAAGATTCCTCGAGAGCTCAGATCTTKTCAGCAGTCTGCTTATGGCACTTAGCTGCACCAACCAGATAAATTCAGCATTCAGAACTCAAGCTGAAATAGATGTGAACCTGCCCAGTAAACAGAAAAAAAAAAGCCAGGCCCCTTCACACAAATGTAAAGGGTCTCATTCTCAGGGTAAGTAGACACCTATTACTTGCTGCAGATTTATTTTGAAGAAATGTAGGCCAAATTTTGCCCCTTGGTTACAGGTTCATTATACAATTATTTTTGTTTCATGACTACGGTGGGGACATAGAAGTGGAATAGAGGRCAGAATTTGGCCCAATTAGTATGTGCCACTAATGAATATTATTTTAAGGTGCAGGATGAGATCTTGTCTGCACAAGAATTTTGGGGCCCAGAACTGAAAATATTCTTTGGCAATGTATAGATGGGTGTGGGGGAAGGGGTGAAGGAGAGTAGAAAGAGTGAAGACAGAATCTGATTTGAGATGGAAGATATCATATATTATCTCACAATCCCTAGAGAAAGTGAGAGCATCCAGTCCATGCTGGTGTCCATGCAACACATGACAGACCCAAGGAGACAGTTTAGTACCCTCTTTGTTGACATGGAAATGGAAAGGAGGCCACAGGAGAAACATTCTAAGCCTGGACTTCTAGGTGAATCTTCTATTTTGATGATTCTTACAGAATGACATTTCATTTCAAATGGAAGATGATGTCTTGGGTATTTTTTATTTGGTTTCTAAAGGAAACAAAATTTATGTAATTACACTATTTGTCTGTCAATCCCAGACTAATATGTTCTGAGATATGGCTTATTTCAAACCAATCTCACAAACAAGAGATGTCTCAAGACTAATGATGTTCCTAACAGGTGGCTGTTCTGTGAGTTGTTTGTTATGTGTTTGTTTGTTTGTGGCTTGGGGTTTTTGTTTGTTGTTAGTTTTTGTTTATTTGAATCAGAGACCATGGAAAGAGGAAAGAGTTTGAGGTTAAAATTTCTGGCAAGAGACACAGAAGAGTTYGGTTAATAGTTGAATTCAGAAAGGGAGGGCTAAAGCAGGGAAAATTGTCAGTATTAGATGATGTTTCCATGTTGTTTCTAAGGTAGCTATCTGATATGTTCATAACCTGAAATCTGTAGCATCTTCAACTMCAAACCTTCCCTTTAACTTTAGGTTTGACCCTCCCGTTTCATACTTGTGACTGCAATTCTTGTGCAAAAACTGAAGACAAAGGTATAAAGGTCTCATATTGTGCTGCATAGGATTTGACAAAGCAACAATACAGAAATTACTTCTTAAKCTCCATGTAGCAGTCTAGCTTTTTTCTTACTTTTTTCCTACTGCWCATCTAGTGAGCTTTACTATTCTGACCTTGTGCTTGGCACTGTAGGACATTGCACTATAGGGGGGAAAAGATTCTCTTTTTTCTTTCTTTTTTTTTTCCTCTCTGGTCCTTCCCTACAGCAAACCCATGTTTCAGTGATTGGCAGCTACTTCCAGGAGGTAGTAGCAGATAGGCCTGGAGACATGGCCAGCATATCAGCATAGACAAAACAGCCTGCTGCAATGGATTTTTTCTTTGCAATCTAATAGAATTTGGAGGGGCTAGGAAGGAGATGGTGTTTTGGTAATTCAAAAAAYTGTCTGCAAGATGATTTATTTAATCTGGAACAGGCCAGCAATATTGGGAGGTTAAAAAGATCTCCCCATTTGAGTGTTTTTGCCAGTTCCTAGATGAGAAAGCAAGTTCAGCTGGGCTGGGTGAGCAGGTGACAGTTCCCTTCCCACCTGGCTGCCAGGCCCAGCATTGCTGCTGGAGCTGGTGTCAGTCACAGCCCTCTGACTGGACAGCAGCTGAAGCCTGCAAGGCAATTGCTGCCTGCTGTTCTGGTCAGGTGTGCTACATTCTAAAAAGTGGGCCAGTGCCTGTGTGCAGCCCAGCTCTGCATTAGAAATTAGTACTTTGTAAGGAGGCTTTGAATCTATTACAGGTGCRCACATGCAAGTATTGGTATGCAGCCAAAACAAAGTTTAGCTATAGGAGTTTTTATAGTTTCAGGTATATGCCATTTGCTGATAAAAGGTTCTTGTAGATATGTTGAATTGATAGAACMCCTTAATTAAAAAAAATGTGTTTAGAAAGCTGGAGCACAGGGAGGAGGTCCTTTAAAAATATCTGGATAACATTTTTGGAAAAAATAGAAGCTGTCTTTTTAAAAAAGTRTATCTGTTGTAGCCCTACCTACATGTTTCCACTTATATCCTGATTTTCTTTGCATTGGCCTGAGTTAACTCTGCCCCCTACAGCATTCATCCTGTTGATATAGAAAATGGAAAATTCTGTAGAATGCTTTAAAGGAGTGCCTCTGAGTCTTGATAAGATGGGCAACGAATTGAAGAAAATTGTAGCCTGAACCATGGTAAGGTAAAATCATATTATGATATGCATGACTTGCATCTATTGCTAATTATATAAGTGTGATGTTTGTAATTTCAGTCATCCTTGCTGCTGTAGTCATCTGGGTATGGAAGCAAAGGGCCTTGACAGGAGCAGGTGTTTGGGTAATTCTGAAAATTGCGTGGAAGAGAAAGACAGCARTTTAATCCAGCTCATACAGCCAATTGGAATTGCTGATCTACTACAGAACTGATTGAATTTTAATGAGCTGAATTATCTTTGAATTAAATTGGTTGATATGCTTGTGGTTGTTTGAACAAAACTGGGGGGGCTTTTGCATTGCTCTAACCTGGAAATAAACTGGAACACAAAATCTGGAAAACAGCTCTCTACTCTTTTCAAATTAGATTAATAACCATGTATTCACTAGGGACTGACATTGTATTCTTAGCTTGTTACTTTGCCTGAGTCAAATTTTTATGAAAACACAAAAAATTTATAGTCATTAGATTMCGTTTTCCCCGCTAGAAATCTTTTCAGCTTGGGGTCAGCCAGCAACAAAGGCTTTGCAAGCATAGCTTGTTCACACGATTTTAATAGACTTTTTCCAGGCTTCTTTTTTGTCTTTTCTCTCTTATTCCTAGTGAGAGTAGGACTGGGATAATAATAATTTTGGCAGTAGTAGTAGTAGTAGAAAGCAGCACACCTACATKGCAAAGAGGGTGTTTGGAAAGAGGAGCAAACTCTCTCTTTATAGCCTAGAGACTAAAAGCAACTTTAGGACTCCATTTTCTGGCTGTCCTGGATAGGCAGAAAGAAGTTCCTCTGGCAATTGAGGTCTGCTGGTAGTGTATCTAGGGAAGGTAGGCTAGATTAACCCTACCAAATAGCTAATGTATGTATAAAAAAAAAGGTCTTAATCCAGTATGTATGGGGGAATGAGACAACATCTTGTACTCAAGTACAGTGGCATATTGGTTCTGTTATAGTATTRAAGGGATGGGGAACAAAGCAGGTGGCAACTTCAGGGTGACACAACTTTTCTTTACGAATATTAGCAAGCAGCAAAACCAACAAAGGTCAGAAGGATAAAGKAGAGGTTGAAGTGCTTCATATGCTGCAATAGAAACAATGTGAAARTTCTTATGCAAAACCAGCATAAAGCAGGCTCTCCTCATTTACAGCACAAGCAGTTTTCCTAAGAACACCAGGCATATATTTATATATGTCTGTGTATGTATACCTGTTGGGATATTTGAAGAAACACAGGCTCTTTAGTTTTCCTTTCTGTTCCTCTCTTCTGACTGAATGTTTGAATTTATCCCAGTCCTTTGGGAGTAGGKGCATCCACGAGCATATAGAATTCCTAAATGGGCATCTGCAGCTGAAGTTCAGTTCAGCAGGCTTCTAATCAAGTTTTTGTGTGAGAGCTTAAAACTGCTGCAGCTGGGATGCACCATACAATAAATCTCAGTGCCTTCCAGTGTGTCCTGCATGCAGCAGGATCACACAGACCTCATTCTTGATCTAGGCGTTTTGAGGTTGTATTGACAATCCTGGAAATACCTAAATTTCCTAACTGAAGAAACTAGWAAGTTATTAGGAAGAAAACTGCAAATCCTTTATTCTGGTGAGTTAAAAGTATATGATATTGCCTATGGTATTGATGGGTCTGGTTGTTGGTATTTTGTTACACTCTTTTTTGTAGTAGTTTTTAGGTAAGGATGTTGAAATTGTCTTTCAAGTTTTATGAGAAGATGCTACAATTTATGTTCCTACCAAACTCTGCTACTGTTCAGTTTATTTTTCCAGTATTTCACAAAGATAATAGCATTATCTATTAATAATAATAATCCTCAGTTGTGGGTTGTGATGTGAGTTTTGCCTTTATCTTTAGAATTTTGACAGGAAAAAAAATTAATTATCTGTCTGGTTTCTGGCAGATACTTTGCAGTAATACACCTTAAGTCCAACCATAAGGATATTTTAGATTTCCCTTTTGATCAGATGGAAGTAGAACTCACGGTAGATCAAGTGATTAGCTGAGGGCTCTTCTACAATTTTCTCAAAAATTTGTCTGGATGGAATTCTTTGCCATTCAAAGGCTATTTTCAGTTAACTAGATTGAAGTATAAATCTCTAGTTCGGCATCTTTTTGTCTGAATAGCTACATCAGTGTAGTTCTGTAGCAGCAAAAAACAAACAAAAAAAAAAAAAATCTGCAGATGCTGGTGTATCAATCCTACATACTCATAGAGGCACCTATTTCCAAAGAACTGGAATAATGCATGCAAACACTTGCCTGACGGCAAATATTGACCAGGAAACTGAAATGTTGTTCTGAGCTCCAGTATTTCTTGATGCACTGTGTGAGAAAGTTTCCTTGTCTATGCCTAATATAGCTTTACAGAGTGTGTGGGCAATTAGCGAGGTGGCTTTTCATAGCGTGAAAAAGGAAAGTCCTTTTTTCTGCTGAAACACGTTTGAGCTAAATAGCAACACACATCAACTTCTACCAAAAGAGATGGCAGCGGACTATAGAAACCTCCCTAGAAGGTCTCTTTGTTTTGTGAGAGAAATCCTAGATGCCAGGGATCTACGAACGTGGGCATCCCAGCGACCCTGTCCATCGGGACCACAGAAGCGATTTGATTTCTGAGGTCTGGTGCTGGGTGAGCCACTGCGGCGGCGGGGGCTTCCAGGCGGGACTCGGACCTGGACCGGAGCCGAGCCGGGGCTTTCGCCTCCTGGTCAGGCGAGGTGCGCTCCTGTCCGCCCCGGCGAGAGGGCCGGCAGCTCGCTCTGGTTCCGCCCGAGAGCACCGGGAGCCCCTGCCCAGGGAGGGAGGGAGGGAGGGGACGCGGTGACGGCGAGGTGCTGCGGGAGAGGCCGGCGCGGGGCCCCGGCGGCCGCAGCCCCGCATGGCCCCCGGCCGCGGCGGGGTGAGAGGCACAGCCCACCCCGGCATGGGATGCGATGGGATGGGCAGGGCAGCGGGCGGCGGCCCCCGCCCCGGGAGCCTCTGCCGTGGGGAGATCGGACAAAGGCTTCCAGGAGAGGGAGTGGCAAGCGGCCGCCCAGCCCTCGGCGGGCTGCGGGAGGGTCGGTGCCGCCGGGACCGGCGGAGAGCAGACGAGACAACTTCCCCAGGGACACGGGGGGCCCCAGCAGGGCGGCGGCGGCGGCTCCTGTCGAAAGGAGGGGGCTCTCCCGTGCCGCTAGCTCCTTCCCCGGAGGTGGCTGCGGGGAGGGGAGGCGGGGGAGGAGCCGGCTCATCCCCGGGCGGGCGGCGGCCCCTCCACTGCGCCAACCTGCAGGCGGGCTGGAGGCGGCAGCCCCGCCCGGCCTCGGCTGCCGGGGCCGCGCCGCCCCTCGCCTCCGTCCCGGGCAGAGCCGCAGGCAGCGCTTCCCGCTGCGTCGCTCCTGGACTGCAGCTCGCCGGCGGCCAGGGCAACAAGCAGCGGCATCTCGCAGCGTCTTCTTGCCCGAGTGCCCCTTCATCTCACCCGGCCCCCTCCTCTCTCGTACCTGCAGCCTTTCTTTCTCCCTCCACTCCTACCTTATTTCTGATTTGTCTTCCCCTGCTCTTACCATTTTCAGGTTTTGAGGGTTTTTTTTTATTTCCTTCTCTTTCTCCTGCCCCCATCCTGTTCCCTTTTGGATCATCTTCGTTTAGTGCCTCTTAATTTCTTGATTTCTTCAGATTTTTTTTCCTTGGACTTTGCCTTGTCATGTCAAGATGGAAGTCAGGCATGACTGGCTCTCCTCATCCCCCCATGAGGGCTTCGAGCAGATGAGGCTGAAGAGCAGACCCAGGGAGCCTTCCCCAAGCCTCACCAGAGTAGGTGCGAACTTCTACAGCACTGTCAAGCAGCAGGACTACAGTGCCAGTGTCTGGCTGAGGAGGAAAGACAAACTGGAGCACGTAAGCCAGCTTCTTTTCCCCCCCACTTTTCTTTTTATTTTTTTTTTCCTTTTAATTTCTAGACTTCTGTCTAGATACTCTGTTAGGCTGTCTGCCAGCTAGGACTCCAGAAGAAAAGTGTTGCTCCAGTAGTTGGGCATGGCATTTCCTAAATGATAGAGAAAGGAGCTATTTAGAGGTCCCATAGTGGTCAGATCTGGGGTAAATGGGATGTCAGTACTGTTCCAAACTACCTGTGAGTCTCCTTCTAACTGGAAATATTTTTTAACCTTYTTGGCTGATTCCTTCTTCTGCTCCAGAAAATTCAGCACTGCTGTGGGAGGAGAAAGATTGGGATGGTGCAGATGGAGGTTAGAACATTTATCTCACGGTGATTAAAACATAGTTCTAGAAGAGCCAAAAGAAAATAGTTGGTGGTTGGTATTTTGTTTTGTTTTATTTATTTATTTATTTTAATTTAAAGTGTKATTTTCATTTTCCCCCTCCCCTATCTTTTTCTTCTCCATGTATGGGACTTTGAACATACTACCTRTGTGGAGTAGAGATTTCCTTCAAGACTTTTCTTGCTGCAGTAGTACTACATGACTTAATTGTGTTTGAGGCCACAATAGGACTGGTACTGTGGATAGCTCTAGTGAATATTTTATGAGAATTTAAGGTACTTCAAAGTGTTCCTGTCTCAGATGATGTTTGAAAGCATTTTTCATGTTACTTGTAACAGTAAGGAAATGGGTTGAGATGACCTGYGTGCTGTGTAAGTTTCCTGAATAGCTTATTAGGTGAAACCCATTGTTGGAGTGTACAGTACAATCAAGACAGRAAAGTAGCTGCATTTACAGGGATGCAAAAGAATGTGGATGGGTTTGCATAATGCAACAGTCTGCTCTTCTTTACATTAGGGAGTAATTTGCAATCAGTCACATTGACTTCAAGAAGCGCAGGAAAATATTTCTTAGGTACAGCCACCTCAAGTCTCTTTGAATAGAAATGGTCTGATTGGAAGGATAAATTGCCTTTATTACATGAAAATCCTAGATGGCATAGTAGAGTCCTTTAAAGATGAAACCTGGAAGAAGGTCCTTTACCAATTAGTTCATGGACTGTAACCCTCTCTTCCCCCTAACCTGCAGAGTATTTTATCCCTCTTAGAGAAATCTTACACTTGAGTTGTTATAGTTTCAAGGAAATGACAAGAACTGATGATCTGTTGGAAAGATCACATTTCAAATGTTGGGGAAGGTATTGAATTCTGTCCGCCTTTTAACAAAATTTTGTGATTCTTCACACTGRCAACAAAGCTTCACAGTAGTAAGCTTGTAAGTGGAGTATTCTCCCATTGTCAATCAAGAATAAAGGTCAGTGCCTTATCTCAGTACAGCTAAAACAKCAACAGCACAGGAATCTGAGCTGTGGCTTTTGTGACAGATTTTGCAACATGTTGATATCTATGATCAAATGAATAATTATTAATTGCAGGGGGATTAAGCTGTCAGCAGTTTGAGATCTGGTAGCTGAATGGTCAGATACCTGTATMTTAAACCTTATCACAGTATTTGCTAATACTGTGGAAGAAAGAAAGCAAGGCATTAACTTATTTGAAGATTGGAAGTGCAAAACCTTTATTTKGTGTGTGGTTTTGTTGCTGAGTTTTTGGGGGTTTTTTGTTGTTCTCAGGGGTTGTTACTATTTTTATTAAGTCAGTATTTTGTCACAATAGTAGTCTTCAATATCCCTGCAGCATTTGTATGAAAWGCTTTCTCTGTAATCTCTAATGCATGTTCTTCTGGGGGTTTCCCTCTCATTTGATCCAGTTATTTTTACTCCCACAGCCTATTTGAACAATGCAAAGAGGAAAAAAATTGGAGCATTGATAATGCTTGCTTGCCATAAAGTATTAATTTACATTTATTGTGACTACCCACAGCATACTGATATGCTAACAGTAGATATATGAAAAGACTTTGTTTTATGGTTTAAGGCAACTGCATTACTCATGAGTGTTGTAACAGACAGACTATTGGATGAATATAAATAAAATGTCTGTTTATTTATAAATTCTATTTTGCTTATGCAGTTTTAGAGTGAGGTTGTTATTTTTTCTTTTCAGATGAATCTTTGAGGGTTTTGAGTGTTCTCTTGCTAAAGAAGTTGTTTCCTACACTCCAMTCTTGCACTCCAAGAGACAAACCAATCACTTTGAGATGCATCATTTTGAATGGGATAGTCATTGACATATGGTAGCTTATGGCCAGTACTGCATAATGAGGATATTCACATCCTCCATCTACCTCACGAAGTATGCACAACATTTCATTACAGCTCCCTTTGAGATAATCATGTTACTTGATACTTACAAAGAAAATCCAAATACAAGGAGTGAGCATTCATGGAGGCACTGAATTTAAAAGTATATCATCACAGACTTGATGCTGCACAAKGACAGGCTAGGCAGAAGAGGGGTACATAGTGAGGGCTTGTCAAGTGTACACTTGAACAGATTTTGAAGTATCCTGTGTACTCTTTCAGCATTGTAGAGGGAGGTGGGCTTTGCTTCATTGATATTATTTCTTAAATTGATTTTAGTTGTAACAGGAATGAAATTGGGCCTGCATATTTTGTTCATTACTTACAGTAAGACCTTGTAGGCCACAGGAGGTATTTTATATTGACTTTTGTTGAAGTGAATAGCCTAACTTAATCATGTGCAACACTTACTAATCCACATGCAGTTTGATGGGTTAAAAAACATCTTCTGAAGCCAATTTGTATCAAATTGTTTATGTAAAAAGATCCTCAAATATTGGAACAGTTTGTTTCTAGATTTCAAAACTGTAACAAAGTTGTGGGTTTTGGTGTTGTGGTTTTTGGTTTGTTTGTTCTTATACAGATGTCAATTTGAGGACTGTGGTAGAGAGATTTAAGAGTATGATAAAGAGGTTCAAAATTAAACTGTTTTATCTCTTCTGAAAGCACAGAACAAGTTCAGATGCACAAATATGATCACGTTTCTTTAAAATTGATCAATATTTAATTATTGACCGACTGTAGAGGAAGTAAAAATCTGGAACATCCTGCTGATATCTTGCTAATTAATTGTTCTTCAAATGGATCKTAATATAGTGTGGCTCATTGGCTAGCTCTTTTTGTATGGTTTTCTTGTTCCAAGTGGCAGCAACACAGCTTGTACAATAAAGGATTTTAACACAACCCACCCCTCTTCTTTTGTGAACTCAGATGCTGTATTTAGGAGTRAATGAATTTGCTGTAACGTTTGCCATACCCAGTGTGCTGAAGGGCCATACTGTTAACAGAGGAATTTACAAGAGATGTGAGGCACTCCATCATTGTAGATGCGACCACAGTGATGTTGCAAGCCTTTGCCTGCAACCCCTGCAGAGCTGAAATGGTTCAAATTCTATGTATATGCTTCAACTGGTTCCTTGTCCCTCTTTGTTGAATTGTTTGCCTGGCATTGGAAGTGTTGGAGAGAAAACAGATGTGTGAAATATTCTTAAATTCTTCTTTACATATTGGGTTTTTTTGTTTGTTTCTTTCTCTTTGTCTGGTGYTGCCTTTTTTATATGAAATGTGAATTCTTTTAGAGAAATAGGAGGAGGTAAAGATTGGGAAAGAGTAGCTAACCTGGTGGGTTTTAGCTGATAGGAGTTACTTGGTCTGGTTTAATTGGAAGCAGCTCTCCATSTCTGCATCCCACAGTAATGACAGATACTGAATAGCTCCATTCCTTGTACCTCAGCAAAGAATTCTAGAGAACTTATTTTAAGTAATAAAAGCTTCACAACCAAACAGATTTCTTTCTAAGCTACAAGAGATATGCTTCAAGCATATATTTGTTTTTGGCAAATACAGGTATTCTTTCTCAAGGATGTAATGGTAGTCTTTCTCTAATAACTTCTAAATTTAATCATTTGCTTAATTACAGTAAAAGATTGAAAAAATTCTTTTTTAAGAAACTGGTTCAAAACTACTTTTGGGGAGACCTGACATCAGGACAGTGTTATTTCCTGGCAATCCTCAGTCTGTTATTTTTGAAGAAGCATAATTAGGAGAAGTTACTGAAAATTATTGTGATTTTTTTGGGGGGGGTTTTTTGTGTTTTTGTTTTTTGTTTTTTTTTAACTGAAGTTCTGATCAGCAGCAAGGGCAATGTTGGGATTTTCAGATTCTAAGTGCTCTTGCTGTTACTTGACCAGCTGATGTTGTTGCTCAGCACACTGCTATGCCTTTGGCAGCATTGCTACCCAGGGAAATAAAGTGGCCATGAGGTACAAGGAGTGTCACTTGGCAGCAGAGGCAGCTATCTGTTAGGCTTARGACAGTTTACAATGGTGCCTGACAAGCGTGGCCAGAATATTTCTCAGAGCTGCATGAGCAAATCCTATATAAAATATAGCTTTAATTCACCTGTCATAATGCCTTATGAAAGCTGAAATTCCAAATCCAATTTTGCCAGTTCATTTTTATTATTCAAAACCCAATAAGTCTGTTAGGCAGCTTTTGTTTTTCTCTTCTTTTTTATGGTATTGGAAATTCTTAACAAAAGCATTGTTGGACAGTTTCCAAGCGCATTTCTGCTCTTGCATTAAAATTAACACTAATGTTAAAAGYCAGAGGATAGGTTTGTAATCTTCAGAAGGATGCAGAAGACACCATGTGCATAGCTATAACCTACAACACCTAAACAGAGAAGGTGGACACAGCTTGATGTAAAGCATGTAACAGGAGTGGAACCCAGTCAAGSCAAATCAGTTGCTGGACAGTGGCAGTGACTTCAGTTTAAGGAACAATAATGCAAGGATATAAATCAGAATTCAAGAAAYATTCCCATATTGCTAAAACAGCCCCAGTCTTGAAATAAATGCAAACGCAGGTCTTCTTTTAAATGAAATGAAATCACAGAATCACAGACTATCCTGATTTGGAAGGGACTCAGGGAATCATCTGGGAGTCCAACTCCTGGCCCTGCACAGGACACCCCAAGGATCACACCAAGTACCTGAGAGCATTGTCCTAACACTTCTTGATCTCTGTCAGGCTGGTGCTGTGACCACTTCCCTGGGGAGCCTGTCCCAGTGCCCAGCCACCCTCTGGGTGAAAAACCTTTTTCTAATACTCAACCTAAACCTGCCCTGACACAACTTCAGGCTGTTTCCTCAGGTCCTGTCACTGGACACCAGAAAAAAGAGCTTGCTTCTTCACTTCCTCTCATGAGGAAGTTGTAGATGGCTGTGGGGTCTCCCCTCAGTCTTCTCCAGGCAGAACAAGCCAAGTGACCTCAGCCACTTCTTTCATGGCTTGCCCTCCAGGCCTTTCACCATCTCTCTGTTGGCCTCCTTTGGACTCACTTTAACAGCTTTATGTCTTTCTTATATTGTGGCACCCAGAACTGTACACAGGACTCAATGTCAGAGCAGAGCAGGGCAGAGCAGAACAATGCCCTCCCTTGCCAAGCACAGTGATGSTGTGCTTGCTGCACAGTTGTCAAGAGTTTTTTTGCACAAGGCAGGTGTAAATAATTTGTCATCTGGAATAATGTCAGATACCAAGAAGAATGGTATGTGCTGTGTAGGAAGGTACATAGATGGGGACAATTCAGAGGGTTCTAAACAGTTAGTKTCCAATATAGAAAGCTTTTTGATGGTGTGGATGCAGATTATAATTCTAAATGTCTGTCTGGTCCTGGAGATAGATATCTATATTTAGGCTTCATCATTAAAATCAAGGGAACAAAATCAGTTAAGTTAGAGGGATTTTGGCTTTTTCTCAACAGGAGACTGGTGTGTGGATTGCCTGCCTGGAGCAGTGGTACTTAGCATGAGTTGTGATTCTTGCTGAAGTAGTAGCATGCAGTTTGCTTCACTGCTGGCAGACTGYGTGTGGAGGGGAATTCTTATGTCAAAATGCTGATTTCCTTGCAGGTGTCTTTCTCCAGTAATGTTTTGTAGACAAACATAATTAGAGAAAATAAATGTTCAGAAAAGTGGAAAAAGGGGACCAAAATAATTGAACAGTGTTGGGAAAATACTGAATTAAGGTTTTTTTGGTTTTTTTTTGGTTTTTTTTTTTTGTTTTTTGT